>VZRH01004829.1:540642-665919 GCA_013397555.1 Urocynchramus pylzowi
ATGGCATGGCCTCCCGGCCCGGCAGGGCAGGAAGGTGCGCACGGGAGCGGGCGGCTGGCGGCCTGCGAATCGCCCCTGCCTCGGGAAGCCAGCGCTGCCGGCGAGACAGTCACACGGAGAGAGGGGGCTGGAACTCCCACTCGTCCTCTAACCACCAAGTTAATTTCCGATTGCCGAAAAACGAGAAAAAAGGGGGCGGGGGGGGGGGGGGGGGGGAAATCCTTCCTAAACCTAGGTTCTAAGGTTTCAAGCTTCTGCTAACTGTATTTCCCAAATGGTGCGGGTGCAGGTTTTCCTCCCCAGCCGGAGGTAGTAGGTGTAATTGCAACTTCTGGTGAATCTCTAATATCTGGCTGGACTGTGAAATGATTGCAGAGAAAGGTCCAAGAGCGCAGCTACACCGGGACTTCTCCGAGCATCGAAACAGCAGGATCGGCCTGCAAAGTCAAACAGTCAGCAGGAGTCCGATGGTCAGCAGGGGCTGGCTTTGTGAGATGGTGAAATCAGAGCCGTGGCTGGCATTCATCGTTTCAAATAAACTCTAAAACAATTATACTTGAATATGAAGCAATACTATAGGTAAATTGCATTTTGTATACAAGTGTGTGAAATTTCTTTTAACTGCAGCTCTAACAAAACAAGCACAACGTCCTAAATAGTCACCTTTGTCACAACTCATTCTGAAACAGCACAGTGAACGCTTACTTGAGAGATCCTTTTACCGTCGCCGGGCAAATTAACGTAACAATGGTTAGGGGAGTAGTAGAATGTATCACTGCATTGAAAACCGGAGCTATGAAATCAATGCTCCTTGGGAATAGGGGCATTGAGAAAGAAACGCTTTATCCTGGAAATGCATCTCCAACCTGGTCCCCCCAGGTTAATTGCTCATACGGAGAGCGCCATCCTGCGTCGGCGAGCGGGGGCTCGAGCGCCCGGGGCGGGCCGGGATGCTGGCTGCGCCGGGACGCCCGGGGAGACAGTTCCGCCCTTCTTCCTCTTCATCCTGTACGTGCGTGAGCAGTTGCTGCTTTGGTGGCTACGTCTGTGTACATCCACTTCATTAAAACAGCTATTTCTAACATTGAGAAGAGTGGTTTTTGTTAATATTCCATAGTTCCTGCTCCTGCAGCAAATAATTGTATGCGATGTTCTCATGGAAAAGCGACCGTCTGAGCAGAGCACGACCTGCTCAGGCGCAGCCAGGTGTACCTGAGTCACATCACCTATCTCCATGGACAGGCATTGTAACAGCTTATGCTCAACCTTTTCTGCAATCTCAGTGGTTCGTAACGAGAACTGGGGCAGTCTATCCTATTGAAAGGACGGAGCGTGAAGAGACTTTTTTACACATTCTGCATCAGAACCAAATAACCTTTTGAACAGACAGACACGCATCACAGCCAATTGCCTCATGGCTATGGTATCCTCGGGGGATTTGGGAGACCTGCCTTCAAATCAGACCCTGCCTGAATCAGACTCAGGAATGTTCACGTTGCTGTCTGACGGCTGAGCTGAGGACTATTCTGGTGTTAAAGACTGGCCTCTTCGTGGTTGGATCTGCTCCATTGTGTATAGCTGAATAAATACTCATCAAGCTAAAAAGAAAGACAGCTTATCACTGTCTGGTTAGGGTCCTCACATGGATTCAACTCTCTGCTCTAAATCCAGCAAAGCAAAGAAAAGATATATGGACTTCACAAAACCCAGCTGCTTGCTCAGACCAACAAGTTATTTATTCCCTGTTCCAGACAACTACATTTTCTTGCCTAAGCCCACTGGTGTATATATACCAGTCAAAACTGGTCTATTACCAGGAAAAGCTTTGGCTCATCTTTATAAATTCCTGTCTGTGATTAGAATTTCTGACAGAACTAATATTACAGTTTGACTTAACTGTTTTGCTTTATTGTATAAAACAATACTTCAGAGTGAACCTCATTCAGATAAAAATAGTGAGCTCATTTGGTGACTTTTTTTAGTGTCCTCGCCCCAAATATTATCCATATATATACATTTTTATGAACTGCAACTTTTTAGAAAAGAAACTTACACAGGAAGTCATACACAGATTCTTAGTATAAATGTTTCTTGCTGCAATTAGTGTTTCTAGGAGGGATAGTAATTTTACTCTGAATTCTAGTACCATGTATAAACCATTTGGGCAACTGTGTCTCAGAAGCTCTGGGCAGGATGACAAACTTACTGAGCACAAAGCATATTACTCTATATCTTAACCAGTTTCTTAGTGTTTGTTGACCATTTATAAGTAGCTAAAGCTGTCTTGGCTTCAGGTCTTTGAATCCTTTAACATGTTAGCCAACAACTTTTAAGATTGGGAAGCGCTCTCTTTTGTTTAAATAAATATTCATATTGAACTTGAATTTAGAATTGTGAAATGTATTTGGGG
Source organism: Urocynchramus pylzowi (assembly GCA_013397555.1). Taxonomy (NCBI): domain Eukaryota; kingdom Metazoa; phylum Chordata; class Aves; order Passeriformes; family Fringillidae; genus Urocynchramus; species Urocynchramus pylzowi. The sequence goes on from VZRH01004829.1 coordinate 543,053, forward strand.
TTAATTCCAGAAATCTTACTTTTTACTGAAATACATATTGAAGACAAAGCAAGAAGTTAACAGTGTTTCTGTAATATGAGCTTTTTATTACCTGAATATCTGGGTGTATATGCTTGACAGTGTGTTTGTTTTGGTTTGGTGGGTTTTTTTCAAGTAGTTTTACCTGATCAGTGAAGACCTGAAAACGGTAACCTATCTTATTTAGAAATATCTCAGCAGTGTGGAGAGAATAAACCTGTTTAAGAATTATATATAAAATCGTGTTATAAATCACATAAATACTAAATTTAAATGCTGTATATAATTAAAATACTTCAATTGACCATAGAGTTGAAAAAGTAGTATTTTTACTATATTTTACTAGAAAGTAGCAAGTAAAAAGATGAACTTGCATTTATATGTGCTATACTTTCTGTGCTTGTATGGAGAAAAGTTTTTGATGTGCATAAAGGCTTCATTTTTAGTCCCCTGAAATAAAAGATTCTAGGGTTACTTAAAGGTAATGGTTCTGTTGGGGTCCAGTATCTTTCTCTGACTTTTCCTTGTAAATAGTCTGAATTCAGGCTGCTTACAAATCTCAGCATCTCTAGAAATGACCCCAGGCTATGTATGTTCAATTGTGCCTGGTACATTGCATTTCAGAGGGAGAATGCATATCAAAGTGTACTTTCAGTTGGAAAATGCATCCCTTTTAAGTTGAGCTCTTCTTGATGACCCTCTAAAACAAAATTCACAGTGATGCATTTGGCTTCAAGTAGGGCTTTGAGGCTACTTCTGCCCAGCTATGCAATATTGCCAAGAATGTCTTCATTTAAATAAGAAGAGCCTTGCCAAATGCAGGACCCCCACAAGCAGCTGTGTGTTGTACTGTTTCGGGGCTTATCCTCACACAAGCCCCCTCATGTCTGCAAGACCCTGTGAACCTGACTACCCGATTATTTTAGTTTTAGGTTTAGAAATAAAACTAGAAAACTTAATGTCAGCTTGACATCCTCCATAATGTCCAGGCCAGTTTCCTCCCTGGTGAACACAGATGAGACAGAGCAGAGAGATCAGAGAATATGAATGCAGTGAGAGTAACACCCCAGACTTGCTCAAAACGTGGGAGGGATGGATAGTGAGATGGTTAAGACTAATTATCTATTAAACGTGAGATGAGGAATCTTAGACTCATCAAATTGATTAGGAAATGCTATAGCAGAATGGATAGCCTCAAATTTTGTAGGCAAATAAGATGAAACAAATGCTATCCTCATTAAGATTAACACAGAAAACAAAGAACACGAATCCAATAAAGTTCCACACAAGAACAGGCACAATAGTAAACAGAAAAAAAATAGATAAAGTAGATGAGGGAGTTGGGTTTTTTCCTGAGTTTTTCCTGCTTTGTCTATTTCCAATGTTCCAAGTCAAGAGAGAGATACCAAAAAGATTAGGTCAGTAGGCATGTTTAAAGGGAGCATTTCCCAGCTATATGTATTATAGTTTTTCTGTGTATTCTCATTTTGCTATTTTCCTATTTCCAAAGAAAGTTGTTCATAAAATCTGAACAATCTGTGAGACTTACAGAGAGCAAAGCTGAGACAAATTATACAGTATGTGGAAAATGTGTATGTGGAAAATCTCTATGAAAAAAAATTGGCAAATGGTATTCCTCAAAGATTAGTGTACACAGAAACATATAAAAGCTGTGCAGAAAATCTTAGGAAATACATAAGAATTCAGTTATTTTGGTCATAGAATGAAAAATCTGGAATTCACTCACAGGAAAATCTGGCTATTACCATGCAGAACACTGCAGCATTTTGCAGTCTGGCACTCAGCTCCAGAAATGACACTCCTAGTGCAGAATTAGGCATCTTGGTCTCAGGTGCCTGAGTGACTTGTTTAGTTTCTGAATTGAAGGAGAGCACTGATGAGCATCACAGAACTGCTCATTTAGTATCTTCTGAACCATGTGGTGATTCCCCTTTTCTTGATAAGCTTCATATAAAAATGTGGACACATACACCAATGTCAGAGATTGTAAAACTAGATCATGAAATGAGCACAGATTTATTTTGAATGGAAAAATTTGGACTTTTCATATTCTTGGACTGTATATGTGGAAAAGATTTATTAAAGATTCTGGAGCATACTGTGCATACTGCTTTGGACACAGATTACACCTTTGTCTAATTTAGGTGGTTTTCTGGCATTCTTTCCATCACACTGTCTTGCAATAGTTTATAAATGGAAAAATCTTTCATACCTTCTGTTAAGACAATGGCTTGAGGAAGAATCAAAAAAAATCCCAGTACTCACCTCTTCCCTGGTAACTTTTCTGTGTCACTCCAAAATGCTAAAACTTATTTTGAATACCTTAAGGTATTATGTTAATGTGGTTAGTAAATGTGTTTCTTTCCTCTTACATCTCAACTAACTTCATTTTTCATTTTTTTACAGGATTTTCACAGCACTAACATCTTGTGTTTATGGAAAATAGTGTTCTGCTTTGAAGGAGTTTATTAAAGCTTCTTCAAAAAGTCCAGCATTTCCTTTTTGTGACTTATTTAGGATTGGCTGGGCTTGCATAAAGCTGGTCTGTGCAGTAGTAAGTGCTCTGACCCTCATCTATGTGTCTAACCTGGAAGTAATTAGGCACTGCAGATTGGTGAGTAGAAAGGAGAACTGCTATATATGCTTGTCCCATTTTTTGCCCAGATTACTCAAGTTATCTCCTTGTAGGTTCTCTTGGAGTCAAAATCCAGGGCCAGATGGATCTTTTAGTATGACCCAGCAGTTGGTTTTATGTTAAATGCAATTCTCAACTCCTTCAGTACAAATGTAAGAGCAATAGCTTAAAATCACCTACCACTTCCCATTAGTTCCCACTGCAATCTATTGGCATTCACACACACAGAGAAAACAATCTACTGTGCTGTTGACTTTCACACTGGGGCAGCTCAGGGGAGTATGTATATTGTATTTAGCTGCTCTGCTGTGAAACCAGTGATCTCCCATGAGAGAGATACAGTTATAAACAGTTATAAAAAGAAGTTGTAGAAAAGAACAGCTACTGGTCCTCTAGTAATGACTGCAGCTATTTGTTAAATGAACCTCTCAAACACCTCTGACAATTATATGACACTTGAGAGAAAGAGCAAATATCATGATGCTTGACATTTATTTAAAACCTTCATAGTAATTACTGCTATGAATATTTTGTTATTCCTCTAAATATTCTTGAAGTACATTCAGTGTTGCATATATTTCTATTTGCTATCTGGTAAAAGGATACAGCTACAGTCTAAAGATAAAACTAAAGTAAAGGACTTGAAATAAAGGATTGAAGGTCACCATGTAAGTTTTCCAGCATCAAAAGTATCTTTGTCACATTTACTGAAAACTCAGCTGTGCATTAAAATCACAAATAAAATTTTGTTTCTAAGGAGTCAAAAGCTAAACTTTCTTAGCTATGGGCTTATTTTCTGGGCACAATCTACGAACTGAAATATGAACTGGGTTTGGTATATTTCTGTTCCTGCTAGAGCCATCAGGGGATTATTAACATCAATATGTAAATTATACTGCAAAAGATAATACTCCATTTTTCTCAAAAGCTTTCAAGATGCCTAATATTGTGATTAAAGTCACTTGTACAGTCTATGCTATCAGTTCGGTGTTCTAACATGAAATAACTATAAAACCATTCAGAGAAGTGAAGATGATGGTGTGGGACTGTTCACAGGTGCTTGGGGGCAAAGGAAGAGCAACTTGAGCCTGTGTTTGTACATACTCATACTTACATGATGAATACAGATCAAAAGAGGCCTCATCCTCTATGTGGTCACCACTGCAAACTCTGGAATGGATTCACACTGGTTCTTCATCAACCTTCTCAGTTCTTGGAAGATAAACTTCTTCTAACTTCAGTTTTTCTTTCATTCAAAACAAAACAAAACAAACAAACAAAAAAANAAAAAAAAAAAAATCCACCACCACCCCCTCTCTGTATTCCAACCATGCCTGAAACTCAATCAATGATGATAACTTCTGTGTATTATTTTTGTAAACTTTTAAATTAATATTATATCAAGAGATTTCTTGACCATAAAAGTAGTCAAAGCAAGTGGAGTAACAGCTTGTAAAATCTATGAGCATGGAGAAAATTCTGCACATTTATTTTTAGCTCATTGCATCCACAGTTGCATCTACACAATTTCACTCACAGATTACGTTATCTGACAATAAATAGAATAAACTTCTCTATAAATTATTGCACGAACAGTTTTCTGCATAGATTTAATGATACACTTTACACAACTCTTCCCATGCAGATCTTCTGTATAAAGTTTGGCTATTTTGCCAACTTAACATTGTATTTACAAAAAAATTCAGGTAAACACATAAAGAGCACAAATACAGAGATATCCCACCTGCAACTGTAGATCTATGATGAATTTTTTCTGCTATCTTTAAAAGCAGGTCTTCAAGGTTTGCCTATTTCCCATGCCAACTAGTGCTTGAGTAGCGCAGAAATGAAAGTTTAGTTTTGTGCTTTACCAGATATTATTGGTGTTTCATAGCAGATCAAGTGGGACTGCAATTTTTTTTCATAATTTTTTGAAAGCATTATTTTTTTCATAATTCAAGGATCTGCATAACTCAGTTTAAATATGTGCAAGAACCCATCTTCACTACAGCTGGTACAAATTTTAAGACCAAAAGTATCTTTTTAAAGTATCTTTTGATAAATTTACAAAAATGTTGTACAATTTGTAAAAAAATATTTTACAGTTATTTTCTCCACTGCAGGGCTGCTTATTCCCTTAACATTGGCTCATACTTCTTCTTAAGTATTCTTTTTAAGCATCACCTGTGGGTATAGCCTGTCCTTTCTATTTAAAGTCTAGACACAGGATGTTTCTATTTCTCATCCTCCAAAAGCTGTCCCTGGGCTATTCTCTTTCTCTGTCCCCAGTTAGTATATCTGACTTTCAGAGGTGAGAATTGGGATCCTCTCTGAATAGGCTTGGGGGAGGGTAACAGGGTAACCTTTGCTCTTGCTCTGCCCCAGAATCTCAGCTTTGCACATGAATGAATACTTTTCTATTGGGGTCTTTCTTTTGGGGGATGAAACAAAAGAAAGAATACCAGAGATTTCGCTTTGTGCACTATCTCTGCAAAGGTTTTCTCTGACTTCATGAAAAAAGGAAATTCAGTAGCTTAAAATGCCCAGTGTAAAACTTTTTGAACAAGCAGGTTTTCAGCCCAACATTCATCACACTGTACTCTACAGTAAATCACAAAAACTATTTTCAAACAAAAATTATTTACTAGCTACATGGTTTCTTACCAAAGATGGGATGTAAAATGCATTAGTGTAATTCTTCTGAAGTACAATTGTAGTTTTGAAGATTAAAAGTTATGTGTTGATTGTTACTCTCTAAGGATGGAACCAGGTGGAGTTTTTTTTGTTATTTTGGGGTTTTTTTTGCTGTTACTTTGTTTGTTTATTTGTCTGTTTGTTTTTGGATTTTTTTTCAAATCAAGAATTTGGGGAATTGACTGAACTATGATGTGTAGAAAATAATACTTTTGTCTTGAGAACAGGACTCTGGATGATAAAATGTACATTTTATTAAGTATAATTAGATACTATGAATGTTTTAATCAAAAAAATCCTCATTGTGCTTGTGCTATAAACATGATATATGTCCTAGTAGATGTGCCTGGATGCATACATTGCTACTGAAGTGTCTTGTGCCCCCTGCTAACATTTAGGCCTCTAAGCCTCTCAGAAGCTCCTCCAGTTTTTTCATTACATATTTTACATGAAAGACAGGAATTAATCCTCTATGACTCAATATGAAAAAGCTGTAGAAAAGGATACCATTTTGTTTGTGTTTTCTTGGCTATAAAGTATTTAATACTAAACTCATGAAATCTTACAGTATTCTCAGGTGAGCCAGTGACACTGATCAGCAGTACCGACAATAAACAGCCATCAGCAGTGGGATCAGGAATATATCATGGCTATTCTCATTCTGGCTCCCTCTCTGATCCTGGTTGAGGAGAAAGTGAATTCTTCCCCTGACCTCTGAGACATATTAAGAATATGAATGGTAAATATGTGCATTACTAGTGGTATGTGTATCCAATCCAGCTCTTAGCTTGTTAAAGAACTTTGCACATACAAAAAACCAGTTTGCTGTAGATGAGCTGGCAAGATCTTGTGGGCTTAGTGACTTCAATATAAATTAATATTAAAATAATTATACTATTTTAATCAGGTCTACTTACACAGATTTAAATACAGATTTGTTTCATGAAATTATATATAGGTGAAAATGTAAACTATACTTATGCTGGTATTGGAAAGGTAGGCAAGGCTACTCTTTAATTATTTTATTTTCTATAAAATAGTGGTTTTCTATGTATATATTAAAAAAAAAAAAAAAAAGAGAAAAAACACTAAACCTGATCCTGTCTTATAGCTAAAGTACTGTCTTTAATTTCTCATCTTTGTTTTTGGACAGGCTTTTTCAGAAACATTCAGATGGTTTGACAGTAGTGAACTTCTAAGCAGCATGTAAGTCCTTACACCTAAGAATAGGGAAAGGGCTCTCTTCTTGCTGGTTGTGCATTAAGATTCCGCTTTTCTGACAGGTGCACAGGCCTTTAGATCTAGATTATCCAAATTATTTTTTTAACCCAAATTATTTTTTTTAAACACAGTCGAACTTAACTTGGACTAATTAGCTGTATGGTTGGATACTGCTTTTTATCCCTTTTGGAAAACAGAAAAGTAATTAAAATCAATTACCTTCTAAAATACAGGAAGGGTGTGTGTGATATACTTCTTATCCATCTTTATTCCGTTATTTTACTAAATTAAACATAATGCTGGTAACAAGATAAGAATCTCTGTACAAATATCACAAATTTCTTAGAATAGGTAATTTTTATTTCCCAACTTCACACTTGGTCATCAGGCAATCATCCCACATCAGGCAGCATAATGCTTTAAACCTCTGAGCTATAAAGTCATAGACTGGCCAGCTGGAAGCAAAATAGGTTTCCCCTTACCCATTGCCAATGCTTCTGGACTCAACCAATTCCCTGAAGAAAAATGACTATATACTTGGCACAGAGCAGCTGCTAAATTTAAATTCCTCCTGCCTCTATATACTAAGCTTTCTATCTGATTCAACACTAAACTCCTATAATTTGGCCAGCTTCTATTCAGAAAGGGATCTTAGCCATAAATAAATTTACCGAAAATGATTCTTTGCTTTTCTTTCCTTCATAGGACTAAAAGGAAGTTTCAGTGAAATAGAAAAAGTGTCAGATGCAGCCAACCTAACATGCCATCAAGAAAAATTTTGGCTATTAGCTGCACCACTCCACATCTGATTGCATTGCTTCATTTCTCTTATGAATTACAGGTGTCTGTTGCAGTGTGCATATTTAACCAGCAAATCTGAACTGAATGCAGATTTTATAGAAAGGTTTGGAAGAGAAAAGTAGTCTCAATAGTCACTTTTATTAAATGAAAACGATTTTATTGAGGCTTCTCAGCTATTTCTGAGACTACATAAGATCCATCCAATATCTTATGAAAGTTCATTGTACCCTTCTCTTGTGATTCTTTAAAGTGCCACTAAAATGAGGAAATATTGTCTGTGTGATTCTGCAGACATTTATTTAACCCACATAATTAAGATTTCTCTGATATCCACACTCTAGAGAAAATTTAGTTGCAGGATTAGTATCTTTATCTCAGATTGTGTTATAAACTAGCCATGTGTGTTGCAAGCCTGATGGAAACTGGATAGCAGGTAAATAAATATCAATAATTTTGGCTGAAGAAATCAATAAAATGCAACTGTTATAGGAGCAGAAGTATATTTCTCTGATATTGAACTCTTACTGTATTAATTACTGTATGTGCAATACATGGACTTAAATTTTAACATCGTAGCAAGAACATAATTTTTTTAAAAAATACTTAGTCTACTAAAAGATATGGAAGTGCTTCCGTGTATTGAGTAATATATAAAAACAGTATCATGTGCTTTGTATTTCATTGTGTATCACATGCCAAAAAGGAGAAAACAACATTCTAAAAATGATCACATCCTGTCTTATCCTTTAATTGTCAATTTTTATTAAAGGAATAGTGATTATAACCAAAACTAGTCTACTTTAATATCTACCTATCATATATAACATTAATAAATCATTGTGATAATTACTTACTGCTTAAGTTTAGTAGAAACTACCTCCATAAAAAATGAAATTTTGAACTCTTTTACTGTTGTCAGGAAATCAAAGGATTTCCTTAGTTATGAAAAAAACAGGCATAGATCTTTGAAACAAAATTGTTTTGTGGCAAAATATAGTACTCTCATTAGTAAATTAAAAATATTCTCTTTGAATAAGCTGTGTTTTGTCTTACAGGCAACTGTGTAGTTTGCTGATAATTTGCCAAATACCCATATCTGAAAATGTTTTTTCTTATAAGCGTGATCCCTACCATACATATATGCATGTTCACTGGAAAGCCTCACATTAATATTGTTCATTTTTGTTTCTTAATTTGAGTACTGAGCTGCAACCACATCAGTTGTTTGAGAGGGTAACACATCAGCTTGAGCTCAGTTATTTCAGTATCTATTTTTTTCGTAGGCACTCTTGCTTTTTAGAATTGGCACTGGGTTTGTGTCCCCTTGAGGAATTATGTGCATGTTGGCAACCATCCAGATTGTATTTTTTTTTAATAGAAGCAGCTTGAAAACAACCTTGCTAAAATGTTGCAAAAATAACTTTGTTCAGCAGTTATGATAATGCTTCTTTGATGCTGCAGTAGTCCAGTGGGATGGTTTCATCCCTGGTATAGCCCCACAGACAGTCTTATCTCCAGTGGAAAAGAACTTCAGCAGGAATTAATTTGTCTTGAGTAAAATAACTCTTTCTTGATTTAAGGTGAAGGCCTACATCTAACTCCTGATAGTTCTACATGGAGTTAACTGATTTGGTTTAGGACGTTCCTGGCACAGTATAGGAGATTTCTTCTTGTAAGCACTATTCCTATTGTACATCATTCTGGGGCTCTGTCTGTCCTCCCCCAATTTACTTTGGTTTATGTGGCTTGGCTTTCTGAGAAGTGCTGCTTCTCTCGCAGTAACTCACAGTTGATGTAGTGATGTAATATTTCATGAAATTAATATCTGTGTTACATTATAAAATTTGAATGCTGCTGCAGCTACACTCTTTTTGATGTAGAGCAGACACTGTTTGACTAACAGTCAAGACACAGTTGTTATTCTCAGCTTCAGTGTTCTTGAACTGTAACCCATACATGAGAGCTTGCTTTCTTAGTTAATCATCTCCTAAATTAGCAGTCCAGAGACTTGAAAATGTTTTTTAAATTCAGCTTTGTTGTTACTGCCCACATCAGTTCTAGCCGTAAAGGGAAATTTACATTCAAATTTGTGTTGTTCTTAGCAGAATTCTGCTGGGACCCTCACATATGCAATTATGGTATCATTTTTATACTTGCACCAGTTCTTCAATATTTTGTCTTCCCAAATAATAGATTACATGCAATGTTGCCAGAATCCTGTCATATACAAGGAACTTTGATCCAGTTACAGAATTTTTGTCAAGCTTGCACTCAGTCAAAGAATGTATTGACTGTGCAGCCTTAGCCTTTATAAGCAGAGCATTAAAACTAAGCTCCTGTTTGCAATCAGGGCTTCTCCTGCATTTAGAACCATCTGGCAACTACCTGATAAAGTCTAGATGAATTTTTAATTTGCAAAACAGGTAGGAAAACTATTCTGAATAGACTAACTAACTTTAAATTCAGCTCAGCTGAAGAGTTTCACCTCTCTGTTATGAAACACACATTTTGATCCCCGTCTGTTAAGCAGCTTCATTCACATTAATCCCAGTCTTTGGATTCTTCTTTTAAATAAAAAAAAACAAAACCAATCACCTTGTTTTCTACTGTTGCAGTTTTGTAGGACTATAAGTTACATGTTCCCAAATCTAACAAAATTTTCATGTAAATGAGTTGGACAAAACAAAACCTTTTAAGAGTGCAATAGACACAAATAAAGAAAGAAATTATGCTGAAATAGAAGCATGCTGCCCATTCAAATAAAAACTTACATACCACTGCAATTGGTTACACATACACAGTAGCACTGTAAGCTTGTTCTTTTGCAACATGTAATATAAATTGATAACTCCAAGAGTTTTATCAGTGTAAATAGTAATAAAATTAATCAGGCTGTTAAATAAAAGCAATAGAAGTAGCAAATATTAACTTTTATGACAGTTATCAGCTTTGAGCACTGTATTTTTTTTCTGTGGATAAGTTAGTGTTCTAGTAAAGATGTGTCTAGATCATGTCACCAAGAATAATTGTTTGTCTCATCACCAATCAAAATGGCTCAGTGTCCTATTAAAGGAAATAAAACACAATCATTTTATAATCTTAAGGAAACTTGACCAATCAATTGTCAAGGAAATGAATGGACTAGCTAGTTATCAAGTAAACTGCAACACTAATCTGGTTTAGTTTGTATTTTAAGTTTTTCTGCTTGAAACTATCTCCAGCAACTCATTTAATGCAACCTAAATCAAAACTAGAATAGGAATACCACCAAAATTACATTTGTCTTGGCTAGCTATAATCAAAAGCTCATTTGCAAGCACCTGCAAGCAGCATCTGTTGCCAAATAGAGAAGGCAATATTATGTTTCATTTGACACAATAAATTTTCTGAAGTACAGAATTTGAAACGTTTGCAGAACAAAGAACTTCTTGTAACCATGACTGATTATAATTACGAGTAGTTCGGCACTGCTGAGGTACCTTGGAATGCTCATTGTTTAACCTGGAAACAATCTACTAAAACATGGTGTATTACCTGAGAATATGCACAAAATAAAAAGTCTCATTGTCTTAATCACTAGAATGTCATGCTTGGAAATAAGTAGAAGTATTGTGATCAAACTATTTTGTGCTAAAACAGTTTGAAGCAAAATAAATAAATAAGCACATAAACTAAAAATGCAACAAGAACAAAACAATCTCCCCTCCCCCCCAAAAAAAAACCAACCAAAAAATCAAATAAAAATCCCCAAAAAACCAAAACCCCCCACAAAAACAAACAAAAACCCAACTCCCTCAAAACAGCAAATAAAACAAAACCAAAACAAACACAAACAGAAAAACCCCACAGCCCTCCCCCTCAAAAACCACACACCAAACCAAACAAACAACAAAAAAACAAACCAACAAACCAACCAATCAAAAAACAGAAAAACCCACCCCAGAGTAAATCCAGTAAACTAAACCAAAACACTGAAAACAATAACTTTCTCTCAGAAAATACATGGACTGGCTATCTTTTGTGAATACGTAAATGTGAAAGATGACTTCAAGATTTAAACAGCTACAAGACTGCCGTCACATGCTTCTATTGGACTTTTCTTTTTTCAAAAAAGCTTAAAATACAATCTAAGATACAGAAAATATAGCATAACTTTACCAAAATACTAATGAACATTCAAGAATTCAATATAGGCTTCCTTTTCCAAGGTTATATTACATGTCTGTAACTAGCTACAGCAGTCTTCATTAGTATCACCTGCACTCTCTCAAACCACAAACAAATCTCATGTATATTTTTGCCAAAACTTTACACCCAGAAACTGTTATGCCAAACTCTCAAAATCAGATTTTTTTTCAATTCAGCAAAATGCAGATAAATATAGCAGTTGCATTTAATGTCACAATCAAAAGTTTAAAATCTGCAGAACAATGTAGTTATTTCAGTAAGAAATCACATCAGTAAGTTTGTCCCAGCAGTCCTTTGCAGAGTTTGCAAAGGCAGGCGTGGTCTGCTCTTCCTTAACCTCATAATACTACATGCAAGAAGTTCTTCCTGTTGCTAGATCAATTTCCTCACAGTAAGAAGTTTGCTGTACTGATGTATTCCAAAAAGCAAGAAGAGCTGGGGGCTCTGCACAGCATGCACATTCTAGAAGAATCATTACAGTATAATGAGTAATTTTTTTCCTCTTCATGTAAATGCCTGTCTGATGTCTAGACCACACCAAGACCACACCAAATCTGAATAGGAAGTAATGCTCCCATGGGGTGAGATTTTCTAATGAAACAGTCACAGAGGAAAGCACCAGTCCCCAAGATTTGGCCTCTGATTCAGCAGGTGACTGCTGGTCTGTGAATTATGCCTGGCTGGTGACACAGTTGTGACTGACACCTTATTCTTAACCATACTAAAACCAGCAGCTCCATACTGGGAGAATATGGTGTGTGTTAGATGGAGAAGCTGCCTGCCTATCTCCTGAGGAGGCACAGCTGTGAGAGGTTTTAAGCAGTGCCAATATTCCACAGATATGGGCCTAATCAAATAGACCCAGCCAAGTACAATACTTCCATACTGAGCAATGACTGAAATCAAAGACATCTGTCCTTTTGCAGGTTGTTATCATGACATCTGTCTTGACCAGCATTATAACACAGATTTAGGTTTACCTGACTCTCTTTAGACAGGCATGGCTGAGTAGGGAACAGCTGGTTAACTGAAGGGAAAGAAGCAAAGGCACAGGCAGACTGGCATTGATCTTCCTATTTGCCTGGGATACCATGGGCCTTCTTGGCCACAAGGACACACTGCCAGCTCATAGATCAGTTTGTCATCTTACTCAGGCTTGGTATCTCCAAATGTTCATTTAACATCCTGGCTTTTTTTTTATACTACCTTTGTAGAGTTAAAAATTGATGGTAAGCTAAACAAATCCTTATTTCATGGAATGCACATGGAGTCACAATATTAGCATTTAATAGAGGTGTTACTTCCAAACAAACAACTGTTACTTAGACATGCATGGAAAAAATGGAGAAATTATCCTACTCTTTCGACATACGCCCCAACGTTCCTGATTGTTGAAAGTACTGATGAAAGAGCTTACTTCTAGCTTTTTTTCATAAGGAAGATCTGTTCTTCATCACTGCCTTGATTTGCTTCAATTTACTTGTCAGGATTTTTCTAGGAGCTACAGCTTTCGGCGAGCTGTTTCAGCCTAAACCAGCTTCTCTTAAAAATTGGCAATGCATTTTAGGCCATGAGAGAAAATGGATTACCTCTTTCTACAGCTTTTCTTCTCCTGTACTGATTCAATCCCTCCTGAGGGAAAAACTCTACACTGAACCTTTGGGTTCTGAGCATATCCAGGGCCTAAGCAGAAAGGCTTCAGATAATGCCAAAGATACTGTGGAGCTGCAGGAGGATCTCAGGGAATATCTATGTGTATCTCCTCAGGGTCCTAAATTAGTAGGATAGAGATTTCTGAACCTGCTGACTGCCAATTTTCTTTAATAATCACAAATCTGAATTACCTAAGTTTTTTTTGCAAGTTCATATTAATCTTACAACATATCTTATGGCAGTGAGTTTCATAAGTGAAGTACTTTCATTTAAATCTATTCTGGTATTTTACTTGGATGAGATTTGATTTTGGTATGAAGAATAATGAATGCTGTATCTTCTTTAGAGTACTTGTTTATAGACTATCCTATCTCCTCAGTGCTTTGGCTTGGGTTTGAATTTGGGAGGTGGGTGGAATGGGTTGATATTTTTCTTCTTTTTAAACACAAGAGGCTACTGAATGTTTAACATTTTTTAGTCTACTTATTAATGTCACAACAGAAGCAGTCATCCAGCCTCAATGAAGTAGTTGAGCAGTATTAATAAATAAGGTGAAAGGATAGCAGAATACAAAGCATTTAAATACAAATGAAGGAAAAAACCCTAAAGAGACAATGCTATAAATCTAAGCCAAAAATGTAGTTATTCAAATTCTTAATTAAAAATACTGTAAGGTAAATGTGTATAGATTAGTAAGACTCTAGAGCTCATAAGAGAGGTTAAAGCACAACAGGAGGGTAATTACACAAGCAATATGAACCAAAAAGAAGTCAATGTTTATGCACAACAGCACACACCACATTCTATACTCATGCTTAATCACCAGTTGAGAGGGTAAAATGAACAGCATTCACTCAAAACTACACAAGATGAGTGATTTTTTTGCTTAATATTTAATTGGTCTAAAAAGGGCAATTATACTGGAACTTGTATTAGATTGGTCCCCCTTACCTCTGCCATGCGTCCTTACATCACATTTACAAGTCATCACACCAAATCACATGAACACCATTCTAAAAACCATCACACAAAAACATCCTGTGATAGTATACAACTCTTTATTTTTCCATCAATTGAAAAATCACCCAAGTTCCTCCCTTAATAAGCTACAATCTGGTTAATAAAGGATAATTTAGTCACTACAGATAAGCAAGAGTAGAATTTTCGTACTCAATACAATACAATAAAGATGGCTACAGAAAAGACTGAGATTGCAAAGAATACCAGCATTGAGTCAGAAGGCAACTCTCAACAGACATAACTTAGAAGCTGTAGAGATCAACAGAACAGAGACCCATTAAAAGCTCTGATAAACTAGGCCTGAAAAAGTGAAGACAGATACTGTAGGGCAATACAGCATAACACAAAGTGGGCCATTTAGGAAGCGTGCAGTGAAAGGCGCAGACTCAACATCTGCTGCACTTTGCACAGAAAGATGGGTCAGCTTTCCCAAGTGTTTATCTTGGAGCCAGTAAAATTGTTTGCAAAGGCTCAGAGAAACAAACAAGGCATAATACATTCTTGAGATGATACCTCTCTGTTAGTTTCAAACGTTTGAAAGGCCATGTACAGGAGGAGTGGTGTTACTCTGAATTTTGCCTTTTCAGAACACAAAAAAATACTAAAGGAAATAGAGACGACTTCAGGCAATCTAAGAAATCTAAACCACAGAAGTAATATATAAAGTATGATTTTTAAAGTAAAAAGGACTGTTAAACATATTTGTCTACTACATGAATTGGCAGAAGCAGGGAAAAAAACCTTCCATAATGCAAATCCTGATATAACAGTGAAGGCCAACTTCAGTTATAAGCAGTTAAAATAGATTTTTTTTTTCTTTTTCCACATTTTATGCTCTTAAAAATCCAATTTAATATAAAAGAAAAAAAAAATCATCCAACAAGAAGTGATGTTTGATACTAAGAATGCTTAGTAGGAAACCTAAGTATGTCCTAGCCCTGAATTAAGAGTACTGGTGTTGTTTTGTTTTCAAGTGCATGTGTCGGTCACACTACTTGTGAAAAGCTTGGAGGCGCATTCTGTTTGGATCTTCTGGATGTCTCAGGGCCATTCCATATCGCAGCAGCAGCTCAATATAAGGTGGCCAAAATGACTCATTGATTGTTATATAAGGTTCATGTGGTGTGGTCATTAATGTGTTTATCAGCATCTGGAAGACCAAAAGGATAAGATTTAGGAAATGAACAAAACAGCTAGATTTTATCTCCTGTAACCAAATTTTTACAAATTACTGTGATGTAGGCAATATAAGATATAAAGGACTACAGAAGAAATATGAGACCTGTTCAAAGTAGAAGTAAAGCAAAGGACTTCCAATTAGCTACATAACATCTTTTTTGATGTAAAAATTAGAACCAGAATCCTTTTATTCCAGAATAAATGCAGATTAAATGTTGTGTCGAAATACAGAATTAGTTAATGGAGTTAAAAACAAAATCAGTTTTGTCATTCTTTTTCAATTCATGGAGATCATGTTGATGCCCTCACAATATTGCTCATGGGAGTACTGCACACATGACTGATTAAATAATCTTACCCATCCCATGGTGCTCTTTCTATTTATCCTAGATATTTCATCTTTCTACTCTTTTAAGCTTTTAAATGTTATACTGTCCCAATTTTGGTAAGTACAAAATATTTTTTGCCCCTTAGTGCTGAAGACAAATTCAAAATCCTTGCTACCAGATTTTATATTTTTGCATCCAGTGCTACTAATAAAAGACCCAAATGAACAACTGCTCTTCTTTTTCAGAACATTCTGAAGAATTGTTCCAGTTAGTATGTTTTGTACTTCAAATTATAAGAATTTACTTCAAATGCATTATTCTAGACAAATGTTTTACTTAGTTTTTTCTGACATCTGATACTCAAAAATACCCTTTATGGCTGTAACTTTATCTGTATCTCAGAAAACATTTTTCAAATTTAACAGGGACTTGAAGCTAGAACAACACAACTCAACAAAGAAAAACCTTCCAGAATACAAAGATAAGGGACATTGACACTTTAGGTCAAGATGTTGAAATTCAAAATGAGTCTGAGTTTTTCAAATAGTGTGTTCTTCCAAACAGAAGTCAGACATCACATGAAGATGTTCACAATTTCAGGAGATTAACAGTATCAGAAAAAATATGAAGGGCAATTTTAAAGCATTAGAAGAACTTCAAAATTATTTTTCCATAAGGGCTGTGGCTACTCTGAATTCTGATCTGTTTTCAAGCTCTGCCTAATTTGGCATTAACAGGTATGCTGAGATATTTGAAGCACGTAAAATTATTTTGATGATGTAAGCCCAAAGCCTGGGCTTTAAACTATAGTACAGTGTCATAGTGATTAGATAATAACATCTTAATACCAGAAAAATTTTATACATCATGTTTTGCCTCAAGAAAAAAAAATTTCCCCAGGGACATCTTACATATAGAAGTCTAGAACTGTCTAAGGAGGAGGAACAGAAAATTTCACTTCAAATGCTACATTTAAGACAAGAAGGAAAATTATGCTTTGCAATTCACATTCATAAATTGCACGGTAATTAAAAATTCACACTAAGCAATGCTTCTATACTTATAAAATCAATCAGAAATGCATGAATCAGATGAACTGATTTCCTTGTATGAGCTAATAATGCAGTTAATGCACAAGACTATTGGTCCTTCTGAAGCTACTATTAGTCCTTCTGTTAATGTATATTTCAGAAATATCTTTCTTGAAACAGTAAAAAATCGAGCATGAAACAGACCAGGTTTTTTTGTTAAACACAGTATTTGTCTCTCCCAACATGAGCCACTAAGGGACATAAAACTTCTTTGAATCAAACACTGTAAAATCAAGAAATAAGAAACAGCCATTCTCCAGCCTAAACTGAACATTATTGCCACACCTCTTGTAAAAATTTCGGGTTTACTTTGATAGGAATTTAAATAGAAAATTGACCTAGATTCATAGAATGGTCTGGGTTGGAACATACTTTAAAGACCATCTCATTCCAAGCCCCTGCCATGGGCAGGTGCACCTTCCACTAGACCAGATTGCTCAAAGCCCCATCCAACCTGGCTTCGAACACTGCCAGGGATGGAGCATCCACAGCTTCTCTGGAGAGCCTGTTCCAGCGCCCCACCACACTCATAGTAAAGAATTTATTCTTGACAGCTAATCTAAATATCTATTCTTGTAATTTAAAACTATTCCCCCATGCAAAAAAGTTGCTCTCCATCTTTTTATAAGCCCCCTTTGAGTACCAGAAGGCTGCAAAGAGGTCTCCCTGCACTCTTCTTGTAGACACAACATTCTTAATCATTCCAGATTACCGGTCTTAACTAAATACCAGATACTGTTATTTATATTAGTAATAAACACTTTATCATCATCATCATCACCATCATTACATCTGAATATTTAAAAATTCCTCAAATCTCTACACAGTAAAAACGTCTTACCTCTAAAATTTCTTGCAATGTTATCAGTTCAACAACTGGCTCTGCCGAAGATTTCTGGCAAGATAAACATCCCCCAGCCAAATTAACAAAACCCCAACCAGTCAGGAAAAATGTTAATTGACAAAGTAAAATAATTACACAATTATTTGATTGCATAATACACAATAAATGAAAACTTTTAGTTAGATTTAGTCCTGACAGAAATACAGGTAACATTTAAATCTACCAGTTCAAAATCCTACACTTCAAATGTAACATTTTTTGAATTATCAAGAGAGATTAATCTAAAGTGATCATAATGTTTTCACCTGTGTTTACATTTACATAAAACCAAGGACATCAAATTTATAATGTTGTACAGAACCTTCTATGAACAAGATTTGTTAAGAGGAAAAAATATTTTTCATGAGCTTTAAATAAATGTTTATAATACAAATTTGACAAAACTCAAGACTTAATTTCATAGTGACTTAATATTTTCTCATGATTTGCCAGTGAATACTTACTTGCTTTGAATTCTGCTAAAACATTTATCTTATCAAGGTTAACAAATAGAATAATTAAAAATTGTGGTGGAATAAAAAGGCAATGATGAAATATCACTAAAAGATTACTTGTTTTCCTTGGTAGCAAGCAAATCAAGCCATTTGTCTATAGAGATTCCTTTGGCAGCAATGTCAGTGGATCTGCTTGTACTGTTGCACGGTAAACCTGATTCTTTAATTTGCCAGTTTTATTCTTTTTCCCCATGCACTTCAGTTTCAACCAACCAAAGGAGATAATATTCCACTGGCTTTCTCAGCATTGCTGTTGAATACATGAGTTTAAGATCTAAGATATTACCAGTTGTGCAGCACCTTATACAAACTCCACTTCCGGAAAAGAGGAAGAATACAAGCAAGAAAGAAGGATATTCTGAAAGCCAAGTTCTGGATCTTTTTTCCCCAGTCACAGTTTGTAATAGTCTCACCTGCAGAGTCAGAAGTTTCAGTTTCCAGCGAGAGCCTGCTCCATGGAAACTCTGCAAATCCTTGAGGTATGACCCAATAACACCTATCTATTTGCCTTTATCTTGATATTTGGCTGAGGAAATAGAATCTACATTACCTATCTACAAAAAGCTTCTTAGAGCAAACATGAAGGTACTTCACAAATTCTGCTGATATATTTCCCTGGTCAAAATTA
Organism: Urocynchramus pylzowi; assembly: GCA_013397555.1. Lineage (NCBI taxonomy): Eukaryota > Metazoa > Chordata > Aves > Passeriformes > Fringillidae > Urocynchramus > Urocynchramus pylzowi. The sequence goes on from VZRH01004829.1 coordinate 561,929, forward strand.
CTACTAATACAATTAAGTACCACTAATCACTTAATGCTTATAAAGTCGTTACACAGGATGCTCAGCATTTCATTATTTAGCCTGAAAGGCAACTTCTTCACCCTTCCAATCAGACTTGCATAAAGAATACTCCTCAGCCTCTGATTTTTCGTATTAATATCTTGAAAAAAATAAAGCAGATTTTTATTCTAGATTTAAAATGGAAGATCATTGTTACTACAGTCACTACCTATATTAAAGGTGTTGGGCCATGGCAATGGAAGCCAACCAGAGCTGCTATGATGCAGTCTTCACTCCCACTCCTAATCCCACATGCATGCTGCCAGCTGAAAGGAGGGTGGAACCAGACCAGCAAGGCTTGGAGCAGTTCAAACTATGCTGCAGCCATGTCCTGCAGACATCAACCCTGCACATCTGCCCTCACATGGAACCACTGTGAACACAACATACTTACACAAAATGAAGCAAAATTACTGATGTGCAGAATTTAAAGTTTGGTGCTGCTAAGCAAAATTACTGATGTGCAGAGTTAAGAGTTTGGTGCTGCTAGACTGCTGAACCAAGCTGATAATAGAAGTGAATAATGTGTTCTCCTGAACCAACATAGCAGCCAAGTTCATTGCCAGTGATTACAATTTGTATTTCTGACACTCAATAAATGTAGGCAAAAATGGCTGGCTGTCCTGCCTTCACAGTCAATTACTTAGATGCAGATTAAGGGGTACCTGTAGTTAAGCCAAGTGATCCAAAAGAGTCAAAAGATATAGAAAAGCTAAGAATTCACAAAGAGTGAAAAGAAAGAAAAAGACTGTCAGAAAACACTCTGCTTAAGAGTTCAGAAAATGCATAAATAAAATTTAAGCTAAGGAAAGATAAAACCATGTGTTGAAATTAATCAAAGTAGTTTTCTTGTTTAAGTAAAGTGACTGGTGACAGCCAACATGGCTTCACTATAGACCATTTAGACCCAACAAATTTAGTGGCCTTTTACAAGAGTTACAGTATATGTGGAAAAGCAAGAAAAACTGATGTCATCTACCTGGACTTGTGCAAACCATTTGACACTGTCCCACATGAGACTGTTTCTAAAATGGAGAGACTTAGAGCAGAATCTGTCATATTTTCTAACAACAGGAAACAAAGGCATGGTTATGCAGAAAAACTAAGATTCAACAAAATAAGATACTTGAATAATAATTTGAAAATGAACACCATGTCTTGACATCTCCACTTGGTATTTTTATGTGCAAAATATGTACTTATGTGCAAAAAAAGGATTTTTTTAAAATTAAAAGAGCAGGATTCGTTAGCTGCAAATTACAGACAGAAAAAGACAATGGTGAAATTTGTTGCTTTGGTGATGGGTGTGAGCGAGTAGTTTTATTTATAATATTGTTTCTTAGCAGGTTGTAAAAAAGATGAATCCAAGTGAAAACAAACATAGACAATGTTCATTACTAGGATAAGCTAGGGAATTGAAAAATACTATCTTACAGGAGAACATAAAGGTGTTGTTAGTTCAATTAGCAAAACCAAGAAAGAGAGGATTGGAGATTGCATAAATATATCAGGAGGAATAAACACTAGAAAGAAACAGAGCTATTCTAAGGAAAATTCTGGTGTAAGAATACCAGTGGATCTCTGTTAGACTTGGATGAATTTAGACTGGAAGCTAGAAGACAGTTTCTAACCAGAGTACTGAGGTACTAGAAGAAAAAACAGGAGAAAGAGTAGTAAAAAAATTTATTTGTTCTAAAATGGAGCTCAATGATAATATTGAAGAAATTATATTATGTAGTTACCTGAAATAACAGGAAACTGGATTAAAGAAATAATTTCTAGATCTGTAATGTTAAGTGTGCCTGAAATCAAAATCAAAACCTACCTTTTGTCATAGCTTTTTTGTATCTATCAAATAGTAATGGTAAGTTTTATTTGTACAGCACACTTTGAATTTATTATGCAAAATACTCCCTGGCTGCCTATTCTCCCTGAGGTTTTACAATAATTTTTGACCCAGTTTGCCTGAACGAAATCTGATGGTTAACATTCCAGACTACTCTGTAATTATAAACACTTTTCCTTATTGTTCCAAAAACATTGTTAGACAATTAAAATTTGCTTTGCCAAGGAAAATAGGAATCTACTTGCCCAGTCAAGTAAAAAAAAAAAAANGACTGAACCCCACACCATTTCCAAATTTGGCATAGCTTGCAGTTCAGTAAGAAATACAATATATTGCTATGCATCTCATTGGGTAAGGAATATATGCATTAAGAAAAGAAAATCTCCAGCTGGAAACAGCCTTAAATAATATAAAACAACCTGAAAAATATAAATTAAACCTAGAGGATCAGCTGTAAAAACTATGCTTATTTCAAAATTCAACTGCAGGTTCAATGCTAGTGACTTCAAACAGATACTGTGCCTAATTAAATATAAATGGAACATTTCAAATTAAATAGGTAAAGAAAAGTCTTACCTTTTTTTTAATATTTTCAGCTCTCTCTGGAAGGGGAAAATGTTCATCCAGGAATTCACCCAAAGCAGCCAAGAGTTCATTCTTATAGGTCTTTAATTTTGATACTTTATTTTTCAGTTCATTGAGTTCTCTCATTTTCAAACTAACAGTAAAAACATAGCAACAGAACAAGAGATCAAATAAAGTAACTAAAAACTCCCTCCTAAGTAAAAAAAAAAACCCTTATTATCTATTGTTAGAAATTCAACATCTTTCATCACAGGATATAGTAGCATTACTTTCATGTTTCAAATATAGATTACTGAGCAATTATCTGATCTCTTAAACAAAACAAGGAACACATTTTAAGAGTTTGCTTGCTCATTTGCTCCTCTTGATATTTAAATTCTTAATTTGTAACTCAAAAGTGTAGAAATACCTTTCTGGGTAAGGATGTTCATCTTGGGTATTTGCCTCTTCTTCGATTTTATTGAATGTCTCTAGGATCTGCTTCTGTTCCTCATACCACTGCTGTTCTCTTTAAAACATGAAAGGTAGGAAAAAGCACAACAGATAAATAGTTTCCCTGGGTGTTCCCTGGGTAGTCAAAAAAAGAAAAAAGCTTATAGCATTCCAAAGTCCAAATTACTGCATTACCTTTTCAGATCTTCTTCCAGTTGTTTATTCTTTGACCGAACTGTTGACAGCACCATTTCAAGATCCTTTTTTACTTTCTGCAACTATAAAATAATAGAAATTAAACTACTAATTGCAGGTAGCCCAGGCTGTAGTATTTGTTCTTTGTAAGGCTACATCTGTAAATCTGATAAAGAGGGACAAAATCATCTGCAATTTCTTAATAAACATTAAAATCCAGTTTAAAATGCAGGAGCTATTCAAAACGTCACTGTGACCAGCTGCTCATTAGTGTCTTCTTGAAGCTCACATAGCTTAACAAAATACTTAATTTTACCTGAAGTACACACATGAACTGCTCACCTGATGAATGACTGAGGAGAAAATGTCTACAGCCCCAGTGCTCTGTTGTCTAAACTACTGCAGCTGCTGGCAAGAATGAATCCATGCTACTTGCACCACATAAAATGTACAGGAAATGAAGATGCATCAAAGAAAGACTAACCGCATCCATGAATTAAATGATCCTCAGTGGTATGACATGTCTGGGACAGGAAACATGGAGAAATAAAACTACTGCATTCAGAAGCTATAGGCATTACTGAATCTATTTCTAATTCTGCTTCCATACAAAATAGGAGCACTTAAGAATTTAGCTCAAAGAAATACAAATTCTGAAAATATGCTACAGAAGCAAATATGCTCCATATATACAAAATATGAAAAAACCCCTGTAATCCTAAATATCAGACCAACATGCCAATCAAAGTGCGTAACCTAACAACTTTTTGATAGTGACTCTTAACAGCAGTCAGGTTTGCTGCTGTGAATGATACTAGAAGGCATTAGACACAGGAATATTCTCAATTACATAGCATTCTTATGTCCCATCGATATAATGTCATGTTACCTGCAAGACATAATTGATTTGCTCTTTCTTCCAATGGAGGAGCTCAACAAACTATCTGCAAATTATTGCCACAGAACTCAATGTCTAAGATAACTAACTCTTCTGTGTAACACATACTATTACATTGTTTTCTATTAAGTATGAAATGCAATATATTATAACATTTTGTTTAAAAAAACACACACACATATCTTAAAGGCAGGTGTCAGAGGATAGAGTCAGACTCTTTTCAGTGATGCAAAGTGATAGGACACTATCACAAAGGGACAACAGGCACAAACTCAAATATAGGAATTTCCACCTGAAAATCAGGAAAAACTGCTTTACTGGAGGGTGACTGAGCACTGGAACAGGCTGCCCAGAGAGGCTGTGGAGTGCCCTTCTTCCAAGATATTCAAAAGCCACCTCGACACAATCCTGTGAGGCACTTAGGAGCAGGGTTTAGTGGTGGATTTGGATGGTTGGACTCAGTCATCTTAGAGGTCTTTTCCAACATAAACTACCCTATGATTCTATCTCCAGAGGCCTCTTCTAACTCCAGCCATTCTGTGACAAATTCCACTTAGCAATTAAAATTCAGCCACCGATCATATTGAAAACACAGTTCTGAGTGGATCTTCTTGCCCAAGCACTTGCACAATGTTAAATGAATGTAATCTTGAAAAGCACAGTGTGTAGGCTTTAGCCCTAGAAATGGACTCTGCTGCATGGTGTTAAAGATGATGGCTAAATCTTTGCAAGGCATGGTCATTAGTCTCCTTGGCACGAGATTTCTGTCTCCTGATGGCACCCAGCACAATGGGACTTCAATCCCAAGTGAGGCCTTGGAGCATTAATGTAGCAGAGATGTCGATTATCACATCATTTTCATTGCATGCAGATTAACTTTGTTGAGCTACTGTGATTAGATGGTGTGTCCAGAGGCAAAATACTGTTTATTGTGCATTACTCAGTGACTTGTGCAATAAGTCAGTTTAAAACCTCACTCATTACAACTAGGAAATTTTACTAGTTAGACTCGAGGAGGAAAAAAGCATTAGAACAACATAAATGGCTGAAGGAAAATACACAGCATTTTAGCAGTAGTCCACCCTAGGAACAGTCATAGGAAAATGCAGCAATTGCATACATTGTTTTTCTTTTTTTTCCCCCAACAAAATTTTATTAGACTTACCTCTTCTTCTCCTAATTCTAACAGTACATCTGGATTGGTAGAAATTACTGAAAAATAAAATGAATTGTTTATTTTTTTGCATTGGATGATAAAGATTTATTTATACTGAAAAGTAGCTTGGCTAGAGAGAAATTTGGGTAGCTTCTGAAAAACAGTTTGGCTCTCTGTAGCAGTTTAACCACATGCTGTGGTGTCCTGCTGGGCTAACCTAATATCACTATTCAGCAAATTAGACTAGACTGAAAAAAGTGCAGTGTTAATGCTTGTGTGTTATTTTTATACCTGAACTAGCTCCAAGTACATTGGTGTAGGTGCATAATGAATAAACAGCACATTTCTATACACTTCAAGACAACCAAGCCTGATTTTTCCAGCAGAGAGCATTCAATCAACATTACCAATGTGGGCAATCAAATTCTTCCAGTCCTCCAATTCCTTGTTAAAAAGCCTCCTAAATGCCTGATCAGGACTATAGAACACAGTTTTAATAACTTCAGAAGCATGTCACCATCCTTACTGCCCACATGAACAGTAGGGAGATGAATGGCCCAGCAAGGCCAATATCCTAACTCAAACACTGAGCAATAACAACACCTAAGCAAAACCAAAGTACAATTCAAGAAGATGGAAATTCTTCTCCAGAATGCTTCTACAAAATGCAGTGATTTATGACTCATGCATGTTCAGAATAAAAATTGAATTCTTGTTTTTTTTCAGCATTCAACAGACTCCAGTCAATTCTCAGATCCATGTCAACTTGCAGCTTTTGCATAAACATATTACTTTTTTGAACTATTTTAATACATTAACAGGAGAAATGAAAGCTATTGTAACAGATTAAAATCTTTATAAGGCAGATTTTTTTTGTGCAAGTTTGGGCTTGAAATCTCTAATCTGATGAATAATTACTTACATAAAAAATTCCTTAATCAAAAAGGAAATCCTTAACCCACTCACGACAGCATTAAACATCTCCTAAATACACACAGTCTATTTAATAAATTCAGAAAAGTACTTTCTTTGGTAATGTTATAGTACTTACCTCAAAAATTTTAAGAAGCTTTAGTAGTTTTAAAAGAACTGTTTGTTCTGAGATAAAAATCAGAAAAACTACTGATACATCAAAAATTCATTAAATTAAATGCTTCAATAAAACTTCTTTTAATTGGAAAATTACTGTTTCTAAATCTTGATGCAAAATTTGAGTACTCTGCTCCCAATTAAGCTTAAGAGCTGCAGGAAACAGTGGTCTGTGCTTTATTAGAGTAAGATTTCTTTATTTACATGAATATACTACCTACATGTGATAAAATCATTGGTGCGCTTTTATTCACATTCACTGGCATATTTGAAAAAAACCCATACAATTCTTCCCCCTGCCACTTCCTGCTGACATGATCTTTATAAGCCTTCCCTTACCAATTATTGTTAATTTTTACAACTGCCTTATAACAGTTCTTTATTTCTAGATACCTAATCCTGAGTTCATGCTTGCCATTCACTGTTCATATTGTGTGAGTATCAGAATAGAAGGCCCTGTGTTCCAGGGAAAGAAATCACTAGCCATAACTTAGTGAAAGAACAATGCAGATCTAAAACACTGGGACAACACACTTCTGCCAGCTGCTGCTGTAAATTCACTGCTTGCTCAATCCACAATCAATTAAATCTTTTTTAGTTTTGTTGAATCACTACACTTGCAAAAATCAAATGTCAGAGAGAATTGCCTAGTGATACAAAGTACAATTACTAAGAAAAATACTACCAGATGCTAGGAATGTAAAAGCAACTACTATGCACATGTTTATACAGAAATTCATATTAAAATAAAACAAAAAGGTATTTGGCAAAATACTGCTACTTAGCAAAGAAATACAGAAATCATGTGGAGATCACAACTGTTTGAAACGGTTTAAAATTAGGCTGTTTTCACTTCCTGATTTTGCAAAGGTAAAAGTTAAATTTTATTTTTATAAGCCAAAAGCTTTTTTAGAGGTTTTAATTCAGCTGATTTAGCAGATCTAGAGCTACATAAATAATACCAGAATTTGAGAAAGAAAAAGACACTAAAGTAAAAGCTTTGCAAAAATAAAATTTGCATCGTGAATTCAAGTCTGTTTGCCAATATTGTGCTCAAAAAAATGTAGAACTGCCAAGCTATAACCTCTGAAAATAAGGTTTAAGATTGAAATGCTGACAGGTCCTCATTTACAGGAAATTAACTGGCCACAACTATAAGCTAAAACCAAAGTAACAAGACAGCCTGACATTCATGCTCTATTAGTAAATTGTATTAAATCAGTATTTCTGCTATTTCTATTTAGATAAAATCAGACAATGTTTTCAATTAAGTAATTCCTCCTTCAAAACAAATAGTAGGTAGAAAGAAGCCAAGACAGAGAAGTAAGCAAAGCAGACTCCTTATTTTCATACAAGCACCATAACTCTATTCAAGTTCTTAGCAGGAACTTTTTTATTCCACTGGAAAGGGAGCCAAAAAAGGCAGAGGTTTGGTTGTAAAGTATTAATTGTAGATAATTCTGTATTAAAAAATTAAGATTTCTAATAAGAAACATTATTATCTGGGAAGAAGTACGAATGGTTGAACAAAGCAAGTCAGCAAGCCAAAAAATAGGCCAAGGGTATTTTTAAGCCAATAGCTTGAAGCTTAATATACATATTTTAGTACGGAAATCTAACAGCCTCAGGTATTTTACCCAGATAAAAACTAAGTTCTTTCAATTAATTTGCTTTAAGCCAGCAACTTATTCATGAACAGCAGCCAGGAACCAGTATGTTCCAAATTCATTCAATGACATGCCTTTGGTCTACATACCTCAGAAGCACTGGAGGCTGACAGTTCTTGGAGTGAGGCTTACAACTGAACTATGAATTTATTCTAATACAGAAACAGTATCTATTTATAAAAAAAAAAAAAACCCAGCTTCTCTTATTTAGTGATGATTTAGTGATGAGACAGAGCAAATACATAGATTTTGAAAAAAGTTGGAGAACTGCCTCTAATGTTGATCTGAAAAGGCAGTTCCATTTGGCTAAATGACAAAATATTTGAAATCACCACATGCTGTGTATAACATATTCCTATAATTTTGCAAATACTACAAAACCAAGCCTCTACTGGCATAAAAGTATTCAAATGAGTCAATACATTAAATTAAAGATTAACTGGAAGTTTTTAACTTCCATTAACTGGATTGATAGGTGCTAACAGGTCCTTGACAGGAGACATAACCATGAGTACTACTAGAATATTAATGACAGTGTAAGTGTGAACTTTTTAAAGAATGTTGATATGGGACATCTGAAAACAAAGATTACCTTACTCAAATTTAGATCCTGAATTATTTTATTTCCAGTGTCTGGCCACATCTGCCTTACAAGGGGGTGAAATCTATCAGCAGTGGTGCTTATGTACAAAGAGAACTTTGAAGAACTGAGGACTTGATACCTTTTGACTGATAATGTCCAACAGATAAAAGAACTACCACTAGTCTCAGTGGTTTGTGCTTCTCAGGATAAGTAAGTGTTCTGGATTCCTGTGTTGTTTAAAAATTCTAGTGTCTCTTACCACTTTATCTTGACTTGAAATCTTCAATCTCTGTTAATTCAAAATAGGTATTTTACTACAGTGTAAAGGGCTTAGCACTAAAGGTCTATTTCAAAATTTCAACTATCACATCATAATACTACACACGTTTAATCAGAAAAATAATCAGAAGATGTATGGTTAATGCATCAGCTTCTTAAAACACAAAATGAAGATAATATTATTTGCCAAAGTATTTCTGTTCTAGAAAGGAAATACAAATAAAAGATAGAGAAAAAACAATCACACAGAAAAGAATATGAAGGAGGGTAACAGGATAATGAACTTTTCTTAGTGGTTAGGAGATCTGCTAATAGTTGTTTCCATTTAACTGATCAATGGTGGTATGAATCACGCACTTATTTGTCCAGAATCACAGAATTAAGTTATAGTGGAATTCACGTTTCATTTCAAGTTGAATTAGAACTGAAGTGCAAAAATAATGAAGAAATGAAACATACATGCTACTTTTTAAAGTAGTATTATTTTAATTTTTAAGTAGTTATGGAATGAAAATACAATCAGCAGACATTCATTATACTCAAGGCCTAGATGAAAGAAATTTGCAGAAGTTTATATAAGCATTCTTTACAAGGAAACAGTTACTTACTTTCAGGATTTCGTGCTTGCCACTGACGAAAATTTACTGCTAAAGCTTTCCATTGCAGCATCAACAAGGAAAACTGTGTAACAAGAAGAGAAGCATCTCTTGAAGTGTGTTGAGTTGCATTAGCATACAATGAGGTAGAACAGGATAGAAATTGAATTTTTAAGTTGATACAGCAGAAAACAAAAGAGCATCTCTTACAATAGAACACTAGTTTCTTCAAAATATTTTACAGTAATTCATAGGGATCAATGAATGTTTCTACTATTTTTTCAAAAGGGGAAAATGAGAAGGAGTCAGAGTTGGCTGAGTTGTGAAGGCCCTTCAGAGGAAGGTTCATACAGGTAAAGAAATGCTTTCTAATGTCATTTCTGAACCTCCCTTTGCATACCTTTGAACCATTCCCACACATAATATCACTGGGTACCAGGGAGAAGATACCAGCATCTCCCTCTCCACTTACCTGAGGAAGATGTAGAGAGGAATCAGAGTACCCCTCACCACCTTCTCTACAAAGTAGAGAAGCCCAAAGTCCTCAGCAGTTCCTCACAGGACATGCCTTCCAGCCCTCTCACCAGCTCTGTTGCCCTCCTCTGGATGCACTCAAGGACCTTCACAACCTTCTTAAATTGCGGGGCAGAGAACTGCACGGAGCACTGCAGGTGAGGCTGCACAGCCCTGACTACAGAGCTGATCTCCTCTCCTGTGGCTGGCAGTGCCATGCTCGAGGCTCCCAGGATGCCCTTTGCCCTCTGGGCTGCCAGGGCACGCTGCGGGCTCACCCTGAGCCGCTGTCACCAGCGCCCTCACATCCCTTCCTGCAGGGCTGCCCAGCAGCCACTCCTTTCCCACTGTTTTTGCTGTTATTAAATGTCATGCCACTGAGGATTGCCCAGTATTCTAAACTAGCTAGATCACTCCGCAAGGCCTTGGGTTCCCTCCAGACTGCCAAGAGCATCATCCAGTTTGGAGTCATCAGCCAGTTTGCTCACGGTGCATTCCAATCCTTCATCCAGATCACTGATAAACACATGGAACAGAACTGGGCTGCACCCTGAGGAACACCGCTGGTGGCTGGTCACCAGCCAGATGCAGCCCCAGTCACTGCTGAACTCTACACTTCAGCCAGGTCTTCACCCAGCACACTGTGAATCTGCTCATCCCACAGATGCACAGATGTCCAGAAGGATGCTGTGAGGGATAGCATAGCAATGACATTTAACAAGAAGAAATTACATATGCACTGATTAGGAAAAAGTCCAAATAGCTATTGAAGTTACACCCTCTTCTCCTCCCATTTTGCTGCCTCTGTTAGTCATTTATCAGTTGCATTTTTCAAAGTTAGTAAGAGAAAATCTGCCCTTATCTCAGTTCCGAAGGCTTCAATTATATTTCCTCTCCCCTGTCCAGATGAGGAGGGGAGTGAAGAACAGCTAAGCTGGCCAGATAGGATTAAACCCACCACAGGGAACTGGCAGGGGAAGTGGTAAAGCCACTATCCATCATATTTGAAAAGTCATGGCANGCAAGGCCTTGGGTTCCCTCCAGACTGCCAAGAGCATCATCCAGTTTGGAGTCATCAGCCAGTTTGCTCACGGTGCATTCCAATCCTTCATCCAGATCACTGATAAACACATGGAACAGAACTGGGCTGCACCCTGAGGAACACCGCTGGTGGCTGGTCACCAGCCAGATGCAGCCCCAGTCACTGCTGAACTCTACACTTCAGCCAGGTCTTCACCCAGCACACTGTGAATCTGCTCATCCCACAGATGCACAGATGTCCAGAAGGATGCTGTGAGGGATAGCATAGCAATGACATTTAACAAGAAGAAATTACATATGCACTGATTAGGAAAAAGTCCAAATAGCTATTGAAGTTACACCCTCTTCTCCTCCCATTTTGCTGCCTCTGTTAGTCATTTATCAGTTGCATTTTTCAAAGTTAGTAAGAGAAAATCTGCCCTTATCTCAGTTCCGAAGGCTTCAATTATATTTCCTCTCCCCTGTCCAGATGAGGAGGGGAGTGAAGAACAGCTAAGCTGGCCAGATAGGATTAAACCCACCACAGGGAACTGGCAGGTGAAGTGGTAAAGCCACTATCCATCATATTTGAAAAGTCATGGCAGTCTGGTGAAGATCCCACCAACTGGAAAAGGAGAGACACAACCCACATTATTAAGAAGAGAAAAAAAATCTGGGAACTACAGATTGATCAGTCTCACCTCTGTGCCCAGCAAGATCAAGGAGCATATCCTACTTGAAATTATGCTAAGGCATGTGGAAAATGAAGAGGCAATTGTTGTTAAGCGACATGACTTTAAGGGCAAATCGTGCCTGACAAATTTGGTGGCTTCCTATAACATTGGCTACTCATGTAATCTATTTGGAAGTTGTGCAAAGCATTTGACACTGTTTGGAACAACATCCTTGTCACTGAACTCGAGAGACATAGATTTGACAGACCACTCAGATGGTCACACTCACAGGTACAGTAAACAGTTCAGCATTCAGGTGAAGATCCATGATGAGGGGGCATTCCATAGTCCTTGTTTCTGAGACAGGGACTATGTAAGATCTTTGTCAGGGACATGGACAGTGGGATCAAGGGCAGCCTCAGCAAGTCGCTGACAGCACTACGTTGTGTGTTGACACACTGCAGGGAAGGTATGGCATCCAGAGGGACCTGGACAGGCTTGAGAGCTGCACTAGTATGAAACTTACAAAGTTCAACAAGACCAAGCACAAGGTCCTATACCTGGGTCAGGACAACCCCCAGTATCAATACAGGCTGACTAAGAGCAGCCCTGTGAAGAAAGACCTGGGGATCCTGGTGGATGAAAAGTTGGACACATGCACTTGCAGTTGAGAAAGACAATTGCAATCCCTGCATCAAATGGCCAGCAGGTAGGTCAAGGCAGGTGATTCTGCCCCTCCATTCTGCTCTGGTGAGACCCCACCCTGCGTGCTGCCTCAGGCTCTGGAGTCCCCAACATAAGAAGGATGTGAGTAAGTCTGGAGGAAAACCACAAAGATAACTGGAGGGCTGGAATACTTCTCCTATAAAGACAGGTGAGGGGAGTTGAGTTTGTTCAGCCTGGAGAAGGCTCCAGGGAAACACTATAGCACCTTCCAGTACCTGAATGGGGCCTAAAAGAAAGAAGAGAGACTATTGACAAGAGCATGTAGGGATAGGGCAAGGGGAAATGGCCTTAAGATGGCAGAGGGCAGGTTTAGATTAGATACTAGGAAGAAATTCTTTATTGTGTAAGCACAGAGACACTGGAACAGGTTGCCCAGAGAAGATGCAGATGCCCCATCCCTAAAAGGGTTCCAGGACAGGTTGGATGGGCTTAAAGCAACCTGATTTAGTTGAAGGTGTCTCTGCTTATGCCTGGGTTAGAACTAGATGATCTTTAAGGTCCCTTCTAACCCAGGCCATTCTGTGATTCCATGGTCTTAACAGAAAATGAAGTATTTTTAAAAACCCACTGTCTTACCTTGGCATCTGATGGTAACAGTGTCTCTGTTCCTAGAAGCATTATCTTGCTCTGACACTTGGTAGAAAACAAAAAGAAACAAAACACAGAGAAAGTTTGTTTACTCTCCTGTTTTGTAAGAACAAAATGCAATTCTTACAAATTTAAACACAACTTTTTAAATATAGAAATAAAAGAATTTTAGTTCGGATCCTTCTACATCTGTTATACCCTAACCCAGAAGAGCAGATTAAGAAATGTTTTGAAATCACAGCACAGTAAAGTAGAACTTAATTAACTCTGAAGGAGAAAAGTAGCAGCTAAAGATGTATTCTTTGAGTAAAAAGGCAAGTTATGAGGGAAAAGTTCATATGGGGAAAGGCATTAAACAGATGAAGAACATGAGAAACTGGGAAGACAGTCATGGACAAGGCTGAACAGGGAAGCTGCTGAAAAGTTTACACACTTTCTGCTACACTTCTGTCTTTCCAGATTGCTCCAAACCAAGCAATCATATTACAATATGTATTTTCAGTTTTAAGTCATTTAGGGCAGTATACTGTACAGTTCAGAAGTGGTCTGATTTTTGGGAGAATACTATATCAGCTCTCATGACTGCAATGGGGTATATATGCAGTCTGAAATTCAGCCCACCACAAATATCCAAGGCACAGAGAGATGACACCTGCTGAACTCTCTGTTTTTCTGTCACCAATGTAACCTGCCCATAACAAGGCAGGATGTATTCTACTAAGCAACAGAACTACTAAGCAGTACTTTGGAAACCTTGCTGTTAATGTTTGGCTACCAGAACACTGTACAGGATATTTCTCCCACAAAAACTGCTCATGATGACACACAATCATTGTATCATTACATGCAACCATATAACCTAGGAGCTAATTAAATAACTATTAGTTCAAACATTTTGCTGAAACATGAACATTTTACATCCAGGATGCAAAATCCAAATAATAAAAATCCTACTATTTTCATCAACTTTCAAAAATAACACATCACTTCTTGTATTATTTTGGGCATGCTGGGAATGAGATCCAAGATATCAAATATTTTCAATTACATTCAAAATTGTAAACATTCAGATTTCCCTTCTAATTTGAAAATTTCAAAGAAAGTTCAGATCCTGCAAACAAAAATTCAGAAAATGAGACACAGAATTCCCTGCCACTTGTTACATGCAAACTTATCTGAATACTCAACAAGAAATAAACCCCATTAGTCTTTTTAAACCAACTTGTGTAAAGTGATTGCACTGTGAGTTGTCTGTACTTTGTTCTACTTTAAGTTTGGAAATACTTTTACTTCAGTTTCTGGTATTTTATTGTTTTGAACCTACAACTCAGAAGTCAAGCATATAGCATATATAATAGAAAATTGAATGAAGTGATTAAGACTCTGAAAATATAATTTAGAATATGATTTTTCATCAGTTTCAGCAGAATCTTAAAGGAAAAATAGTATTCCCTAAGAACTGATGGAAGTCTATCTTTTCTGGGAATCCTGAAAATAAAAATAACCAGCCCTACACTGTTATTTGTTAACATGTTGTACTATGTACAGGAGAGAAATTTTAACCATGACAATGTAACTGTGAGTTTGCAAGGGAGTAAGCATAGGGAGACATCATTGTCCTCCTCTGCCTCTTTCTCCTATTCTCTTTCTCCTCTAAGATCCAAAGGACCTGTGAAATGGAATCCCATCTTTGTGAGGCTAAAGAGGGAAGAGTCTCTGTATGTTGGTACTACTGCAACACAAATAAATAGTTTCATTTTCCATAATTTTAATATTTACTCCCACACTAACTAAATCATAACATCAGCACACTGACACTACAAGGCATTCTTCACCCCTCCCAGCATTCCTACATTTGATCTTTCTGAAGATATTATTTCCTTTATTTCTGTTTGTTTTGTGATTTTTTGTTTGGGCTCTTTAGTTGGTTGGTTGGTTTGGTTTTATCGAAGTGGTTTCTTTGGAGGGGGTGGGGCAAGCATGAGGTGAATAAAATAATTCTGAAAAAGCTTTATAATAAACCTAGTCTATCATTTACATTTGCATACCTCTTCCATCTGCTTCCAAATACTCTCACATTCATCCAAGATTTCTTCCTTGGCATCTACAGGACCAGTAGTGTCAGTGATTTCTGATAAACATTCAGCCTATTAACAAGCAAACAGAACAGTTATCATGTAGATCTACAATAAATGATTACTTAATCATACCTGCCATTTCAGATCAACTGTGTTACAGAATAAACTCCCTTAATCCAAAGCTTTTAGCTAACTCCTCTATAGTTAAGGGAAAACAACCAACAGGCTAGATGTACCAGAAGCAGGAAGCCTTTAAAAATACTTAGCAGGTCAGTAAGCCCACCAAATAAATAGGGATTAAATAGAAACATTAAAAATAGATAATGATTTAGAGAAGAATTACACTTTTCTACTTTCTTAATGAAGCATAAATTACTAACTCAATCTTTTGTGCTGTTTCAGAACAAAAACACAGCATCAGAGGAAATTATGTCAAAACCCCTATTTAAAAGGGGTGAAATACTCTACTAGTACTAGCGAAGTTCAAGTACCTCACAGCAAAGTGGATGAGGAAAGAAAATCAGAACATCTCACTGAATGCTGGAATTACACTAGAGAACTCATATGTAGCCAATACTTCTACTAAGTCTTCCTGGCAAATTTGTTGCATTTAAAACAGAACACTACAATCTAGGTTACCATGATCTTGTAAGAACGAAAGAGCACAGATTTTGCAAAGGAAGATTGTTATCGTCTTAAGAGTCTTGGAATGTCTTCATAACATAAAACAGAACCAGTTTCCATAATTTATTAAGACTTCTGAAACGCCTCCAGCAAAGACTGCCCAGAAGGAAGAAAATAAGAAAGAAACCAAGCAGCCTTAGTTTTTTCTCAGACAAAAAAGGAGAAAAGAGGATCCGGGGGAATAGTGGGGAGAGAGAGGAGTAAAAGGAACGAGATAAAAAGAACCCCACGCTTTGGAAATTTGAAAGTGTCTTGGGGTGGGATATAAAAATTATTCCACCCATATCCCCTGCAATACTATAATTCATCACCATGAAAGCATTATATGGAATAAAACTGAAGAGAAAGCCAGAAAATCTCCATCACACAAAACTGATCAAATGATTTTGTTGTTAACTTTAAATTTCCCAATCAGTTTCATGCAAGATTTCAAAATGTACATATTATGAGACTTGACGGGGCTCTCACAAGCCAAACTGACTTGCCAACCCTAATGCTGTGCTCCTAACTACCTTACACTGTACACACAGTGAAACGTCACTTTCGGATGTTATTTTCTTGTAGCTTGCAGTTTTCCCTATTTCAGTATGGTTATATTACATTTCTATTCCACACCATGCTTTTAAGTTTTCCCTATTTCAGTATGGTTAAATTACATTTCTATTCCACCACCCCTTTTTAAGCAGGGTCATCCGAGAGCACACCACGGCACAGGACTGTGTCCAGATGGTGCTTGAGTATCTCCAGGGATGGAGACTCCACAACCTCTCTGGGCAATCTGCTCCAGTGCTCGGTCACCTACACAGTACCACACCTCATGGTCAGGTGGAATTTCTTGTCATCAAGAAATTTCTTGCCGTCAAGTTTCTGCCCATTGCCTCTCGTCCTGTTTCTGGGCAGCACCGAGCAGAGCCCGAATCCATTCTCTCGGCACTGTCCCTTCAGACACTTACACACGTTAAGAAGGCGAAATGCGTCATGTGCCCAAGCACATAACAACCAACCGCGGGAAGACGGGGAGGGAGGGGAGAGGAGAGTGACTGGGAAAGAAGGTCTGTGAAAAAGACACGAAGGCACCTTAGGAAGCAAAATATCGGCAGGGTACAAACAATATCGCAAAAGCGGTGAGACAGGGAGCCCCCGCGCCCTCGACGCCAAGGCCCGCAACACAAGGGCGGGAAGCCGTGAGGCGGGACATCCCCGCTCGCAGCCGAGGGACGAGCGTCGCCCCTTCCCACAGGGGAAGCCAGCGCCCTCCCTGCAAAGCAGCCCCGCGGACCCAGCGACAGAGGACGCCTCCCGGCCCCGCGGTGCCGGAGCGCCGGGATGCCCCGGAGCGCCGGGAGCCGCCCGGGGCTCTCCAGCCGCGCCCCCCGCCCGTTACTACCATGGCCGCTTCCCGCCGTCCGACCCGCGGCGCGCACGTCACTCGCAGAGCGTCCGGCGCTGAGCAGTGACGTCAGCACCATGGCGTCCGCCGAGCCCGAGCGCAAGCGAAAGCCGCCGGAGGTGGAGGCGGGCGGTGGGGATCCTGCGGCGGCGGACGAGGAAGATGAGGAGGAGCGCTGGGTCGGGCCGCTCCCGGGGGAGGCCGCGCAGGCGAAGAAAAGGAGAGGTAACGGGAGGAGTGAAGCTCTGCCCCGACTGGGGTCGGGGCGGTGGGATCGCCTCCAGGCCCCGCCGGGCGGGAGCGGCCACGGGTGAGGGCAGCTGTCGGGAGCCCGTATCGTGAAGCTGTGTCTCGTGTGTAAAATGAGCACGCTGAGGGGAAGCCTTCAGATGCGAAATTACAGGGCGGTGGTGCCAGGTGCTGAGAAAGTTGTGGCCGTTCAGTCTGCAGAAGAGAAGGTTACGTGGAGACCTTATAGCAGCCTTCTGGTCTCTGAAGGGACTCACAAGGGCGCGGGAGACAGACTCTTTGACAGGAGCTGTAGTGATAGCACTAAGACTGGTTGGTGCAAGCTGGAAAAGGGAAAAGTTCTTTACTGTGAGGTATTGGCACAGGTTGCCCAGTGATATTTTTGGGTGCTCCAGCACTGGCAGTGTTCAAAGCCGTGTTGAATAAGGCTTGGAGCAACTTGGTCTAGTAGGAGGGGGCTTGGGACTAGATGGTATTTAAGGCTTATTCTAGCCTCTTAACATTCTATGATTCTAAGACTTTTGCTTCCTCTGGAGAACACTTTAAGGCTAAGAGCCCTACTGTGCAGGCTGAAGCTGTACTGTTTACTGGTGGAGAGTTAATCCCATCTTTCAGATCACCACCCTAAGCTGGGGCACCACGAGAAGCCTCTAGGCTGTATTTTGGCATGTGGTATTGATGTGTGCAGCAACTTCCAGCTCTTTGGGTATCACTTTAAGTTTTCTTTAAGTAAAGAAAACAGTGTTCATCAGATGTAAACATGCAAGTTCAGTAAAAATATACCATTGCACAGATGTTAACAAGTAGGATCTAAAAATCAGAAACAATACTCAAAATCAGATTATTTTAGGTCAGCCAGTTAAGCAATGAAATAGGTTGATACCAGCACTTCAAATTTAGACTACAGGATCTGTGTGGGACCACAAATCTCATAAAACAACAGGGGTACATGTGGTTTTAGAATGAAATGAGGTTCAGATGACCTGGCAGTAACTTAAAAACTGTTGATTGACTTTGTTTTTGTGGAAACAATAAGACAGTTGCTGTAACAGTTGCTTTAAGAGAGAGGAGCAATATGAGTTAAAGCAGCATTTGAGTGGCTTTAGTCCACAGAAAATGTGTAAGTCTGAGTGCAAAGCCAGAGCTAAAATGTTTGCACAAAGTCCTGCATATTTTTGACTAAATATGAGTAAGCAATAAAAGGAGAAGTAAAAGAGAACAAAACATAGATGTAACTTCATGAAAAAAAAAAAAATCCTGACTTTTTTTCTATTCTGTGTAGTTCTTGAATTCGAACACGTTTATCTTGAGAATCTACCATCAGCTTCAATGTATGAACGCAGTTACATGCACAGAGATGTTATTACACACGTAGCATGTACCAAGTAAGTATTTTTGTTTTCCATTATATTTCTTTGTCTGGGGTGCATTTTTGTGTAGGCTAAGAAATTTTCGCTGTAGAAGTTTTATAACAGAAAGTTACAGTGTCCTGAGGTGGTTTGTAAAGGGTGGTGGGGGTTTTTTTAAAAATGAGTGGCTTACCTAGAAGCAAGATAGAAGTTGTTTTTGTAGGCTAAAGGAGGGTCTTAAAATCCTTGTTAAAATATGCAGGAAATACAGGAGTAAGATTAACTTACTCCATCTGAAAAAATACCGTTCACCGGAATTGCAGAGATCACACACACACACATAGTAGCTACCATGAAACCAGACTTAAAACAGGAGTTGTATTTACATATTCAAAAAGGATAGTGTTATATTTTTCTTCAGTTTGACTTTTCATAGATTTTCCAGAATGCACTGAAATACCTGTTTTGTTTTTCCAGGAGTTATAGTACCCATTCAGACAGACTGTCACAGTAATTTCTTGAGATTTCATTCTCTGCACAGTGTTAATTCTGGTGTAAATTACTGACCAGTAGGAAGGTGCATAACGTGTGCATCTGTTTTCTTGTTTTTATTTTTCTTTTCTAATTGTAGGACAGATTTTATCATAACAGCCAGTCATGATGGACATGTAAAATTCTGGAAGAAAATAGAAGAAGGGATTGAGTTTGTTAAACACTTCCGAAGTCACTTGGGTAAGAAGTTGCTCTTTCTTATCAGAAGGACTTTTCTTTTTTGTCTCCCTTGCTCTTTGTTGTTTGAAGAGAGAGTGCAAATAGAGAGAGAGATTCTGGGGTTCTTTTAGTGCAGTCAGAGATTAAATGATATCTACCAATCTTCTTTTTATTCCTCAGTCCTGTCACATTTTGCTCCCAAGCTGTAGCAGGGATAGGATGAAAATGAAAACTGAAGCCTTTGCATTACCTTGTGCCTGCTTCTGGGGAGAATATCTGGGACATAAGTGAACAAGATACACAAAAGTGTTCATAAAATCCAGAGAAGTTTAACAATATGTTGCTTTAAATAAGGATGCCTGAGTCTTTTTTTTTCCCCTTACATTGTGGAAAAAAGCAGTTATTTTTATTTGGAATACTGTAACTGTAGAGTAAATTCTACATTATTTTTGTAATGATCTGATGAATTGTAGTTAAGAGAAACTTTAACCCAGTTTTCTGAGATAATAAGTACGCAAAGGTTTTCAACACTATGCTAAGCATTAAGTAGGCTGGACAGAAACTGATATTCTCAAAAGTGTTAGAAATTATGATGTGCCTGAAGGAAGAATATCCAGTTTGATATGCAGAATGTTACAGTAAGAAAAATATTTAATAATAGATTGTAAAAGCATGGTTTCCTTTTAGAGTTACAAGAAATACTAAAGTTTGGTTTCAATCTTAACCTTCAGCTTCTTATTATATAGAAGCAAAAGGTGTGAACAAAACCTACCACGTGAAAATCAGTGTTGTGAGAACTTTATGGAAGGCTCAGTTGCAGAGGAGTTTTGAGTATCGTGGGTATAATAGTCTGTAGAGTTCTGCTGCTTTTACCCTGTTGAGAGATGCAAGCTGAGGAGCACATGATGTTTACCCATCATAATGTTCTCAATTTTCTAGGATCAACATTTTAAACTAAACTTATTGCCATTATAATATTTTACTATGTTTTTTGTAAATTTTTCATTATCACATATCTTTTCAATTTTTCATTTCATGTGATAATTTTTCATTATCATGTACCTTTTCAATTCTAAACACTGTTAGGCAATAAAGTGTTGTTTTGTGAATTTTATTTTTTTAATAGTATTTTATTGAATTCAGGTAGAGTTTTAAATGGAAAAGGTGACAAAACAGTTGGGAAACAGGTTTAAGCCTCTGTAGGTTTTCCGTATGTAATACTGAAATAAAGGATGTCCTTTCCCGTTTCTTAATAGCTTCTTAAATTAATTCACAGGTGTTATTGAGAGTATTGCAGTTAGTTCAGAGGGGGCATTATTCTGTTCTGTTGGAGATGACAAAGCAATGAAGGTGTTTGATGTAGTCAACTTTGACATGATCAACATGCTGAAACTTGGGTAAGTTACTTAGTCTCAAGACTGGGGGCTGTTTTGCTAAGAGATAAGTCAGTAATTTGGGGTTCTTGAGTTCTTCCCCTTCCCCCATGCCCCAGTCATATGAAGTTGAGTAAACTGCATTGTCTGAAATGAATCCAATGGCTGGAAACTGCCTGACTGAATAGAAAAAAATACTGCTGGAGCAGTAGAAGGGAGGAGTAGAAAAGGAGCTTCCTTGGTGTTAAATATTACACACAAGGATGTGTTTTTTTTTCAAATATTTATCTAGGCATAATTTCTTTCTGTTGTTTGGCAGTGAATTTATAAATTACACTCTATTAGTAGTTCCATTAGGGAAGGGATTTGGCCTGCCTGTATTGTCTCTTTTGTTGTCATAGGGATACAATTTCCTTTTTCCGCTAGAAGCAATATTGTTGTTTTCTTTAGTCTTGTAGCATTTTTGTAGTTACACAGTATGTACCAAAAGGTTCTGGGAGAAACAGAAATGGATGTTACTGGAATTATAATAATACCAGAGAGAAACAATCACCACACTGTTAAAAGGGTGGATTTGAAGGGCTGGAGGATCAATAAATGCTGCATCAAGAACAGTAGAAATACTGATTTCTCCACAAACCTTTTAGAATTGTATGAGTATTGGTTAATTTTGAAACTGAATAGAAGTATCAAGTCTGGGGAAAAAAGCTTTTACAAAGAACATGTAATAAAAGCATATGCTATCTGCTTTCTTTGTTATAGTTTTAGTGTCATCCTCCAGATAATGTACTTCACCTATAGGAATTGATTCTCTCTTGGCTGTGTGTTCCAGAAAAAATCCAGTTAGGCTTAAGCTTTTTGGTTTTGCTGTTATTTTTGACATAGTAGCCCTGTACTGTTACTACATAATTCATAAAATTATAGAAAAAAGAAAATTATATTCAAAAAAGCACCCCGATCTGCGGAGCTTTCCAGTTCTAACTAATCTATAGACCATGCCAATCTCCTTGTTTTATGCTTCCATCTGTGATCTAGAAAACATTGGCTGTTTCTGCAGAGACTTCATATTTATTTATTTGATCCTGTTCTTCCTAATGAATTTGAGACGAAGTGTTTGTTTCTCTTTACTGACAGAAATTGAAAATCCAAATTATTGGTGTCTGTCCTAATCTCAGAATCTCATCAGTCCAATAGCATCCATTAGTTCAGTTTGTGAAAGTATACTAAACATGTGTTTCCTCTGGAGATTGTATTATTTTTTTTATGTTTGCAATTTAGTTTGAGTTCTAGTTTTCAGAATCCTTGCTTACAGGCTTTAAAACAGACATAGCTTATATTATTGACTATATCTCTGACTTGTCTTATTTGTAGATTACGCTTTTGCAAGTAGCAAATTAGTTCCTTCTTAAATGCACTCACAACCTTTTTTGATTATAGGGGGATTGTCTTAGTTTTGTTTGTATCACATCTTGGAGATTTTGTGGTTTTGTGGTTTTTTTTCTGGCAAGATCTAGTTGAACTTTTGCAGAAGTGTATGGGAGAGGTGCAGTTGTCTTCATTTCTACTGAATCATTACTCACTTAAAAGACGGAGGAGAAATGGTATTGACTTATATAAATTGAGTACTATTTATTAATGCCACTTGGGCTTTTTATCTGGATTTCTGTCCAAATTCCTCCTTTTTACCCACTTTCTACTTTGACTATCACAGCCTCTTTGCAAAACAATATGGAAGGAACAGAAATTGGTAGACTTCCACTGAATGGTGTTTCTTGGTAAAACTTGTCTATAATATGCTCAATATTAGCAAGATATGTATTAGCAAAACTAGTAAATAAAGTTTAAAACTTGATTCTGATGTTTGATTTGAAGTTTACAGCATAACTTGACTCTCGCTAATTAAAACCATTCCTAGTTTATTTTAAATTTTTTTTCCTTTCTACTCTTTGTTGCAGCTACCACCCTGGCCAGTGTGAGTGGGTATATTGCCCTGGAGATGCTATATCTTCTGTTGCAACATCTGAGAAAAGCACAGGAAAAATATTCATATATGATGGACGAGGAAATAACCAGCCACTTCATGTTTTCGATAAACTCCATATGTCCCCGCTTACTCAGATACGCCTGAACCCTGTCTACAAAGCAGTTGTGTCTTCTGACAAGTCCGGAATGATCGAGTACTGGACTGGTACTCCTCATGAATATAAATTTCCCAAGAATGTGAACTGGGAGTATAAAACGGATACTGATCTCTATGAATTTGCTAAATGCAAGGCTTACCCATCCAGTATAAGTTTTTCACCTGATGGCAAGAAAATGGCCACTCTTGGGTCTGACAGAAAAGTTAGAATTTTTCGTTTTCTGACGGGAAAGCTCATGAGAGTCTTTGATGAATCTCTGAGTGTGAGTTCTGTCTTGTTTCTCCTTCTTTGAAATTTTTTCTCTACTTACTTGAATTTGTTTGCCAGCACATTCACCAAAGCTATAATTTATTTCTAAAGGCAAGCTTCCTTCCTATATTTTTCTTGCAAAAAAGGCCTTCTGTGTTCTCTTGCTTGTCTCTTAGATTGCTCTGCCCCAAAGTGAATTCTTACTGGTTTATGTAACCTGCATAGTGAAACAGAGTTGCTGATTTTCATTTCTGTTTTCATGCTGTCAGATTACATTTAACTAGAAAGCAATTGTGGAAGACAGTGGAAAATGCCCATTGCAAGTAACATCATGATAATGAATTAAATTTGTCATCTTCTAGGGAATTTGAGAGACAACTCCACACTTTCATGTGCTTAAGCCTAGTTCTACAACATGCCCGTTGTATCATTAAAATAGAGTATTACTTGTATTTACCTAAATCCTTCAGTAAAGTTTGAATGTAATCTCAGTTGAATTCAGTATTTTCTAATAATGTGAATCAGTGTTTTACTGGATAAAAAGTTTAAAATATGTTAATATAGTAGTGCTGGGGCTTTTTTTGTAGATGTTTACTGAACTTCAGCAGATGAGACAACAACTGCCTGACATGGAGTTTGGCCGGCGTATGGCGGTTGAGCGTGAGCTGGAGAAAGTGGACGCAGTAAGATTAATTAATATAATTTTTGATGAAACTGGACACTTCGTTCTCTATGGAACTATGTTGGGCATTAAAGTCATAAATGTAGAGACTAACAGGTAAGTCCCAGTGACACACATAGAGATAAATTTCTGTTTTAAAGTCTTTATTCAGTCAAATTTAGAATATATTTAAAACTTGATATGACTGTGGAGGTGTCTAATCTTTTTGTGTTGTTATTCAAGAGCCTTATATTACACTGTAAGGCTCCCATTCTTTGTAAGGAGTCATTGGAGATTAGAGCTTAGACAAAGAGTTTAGACAAGGAGTCATTGAAGATTAGAGCTTATACATGACAAGCACATGTGTATTAAAAATGTGTAATTAGTCAATTTTGAGAGGATTTTGAAATTATGTTCTGAATCTAACAGTCAGAAAGAAGACATTCTCTGACTGTGAGCAGCTGAACATTACACCTCTTTACATCTTGTATTTCAGGTGTATTCGTATCTTGGGAAAACAAGAGAACATCAGAATGATGCAATTGGCTTTGTTCCAAGGAGTAGCAAAGAAACATCGTGCGGCGATCACTATAGAGATGAAGGCATCTGAAAATCCTGTTCTCCAGAATATTCAGGCAGATCCAACAGTAATCTGCACAGCTTTTAAAAAAAACAGGTTTTACATGGTGTGTGGGGTTACTATTTAAATAGCTCCATTCTTGTATTGATTTCTCTACATTATTTTTTGTTTTTCTCTTTGCACCTTTCTAGTGCTTTTTGTATTTGTAAATGCAGCTTGTACAAAGGAATCTCTTTATATTGCAAGTATATTTAGAATTTTTATCTTGATCTGTACATTAACTAGAAGCAGCTGTAATTTTTTTCATAAATTTTTATTCCCCCAAGAAGATTATATCCTTTTGTTCTCGTTGAATAAAAACCTAAGTAAGAACATTTAAAAAACTAACCAGATTTTATAAAGAAACAATAAGTAACTGTATGCATAAAATATATAATAGAAAAAATTTCAGACTGAATCAGGACTTGAATAAGGACATTATAGGCAACCAAGAAAGAAAAAGTCATCTTCCTGTTCACAGTTGGATTTTTAGGTGAGATGGAACCAAACAGACAAGCAATTTCAGAATGGTCAGTAGCTGATTTGAGAGGTCATAGCCATAGGGGTTAGAGATTGGACGGTCTGTTATGCCTTAAATTTGCTGGGTTTCTATATTTTTATTTTAATGCAGTACTGGAATAAGAGGATTTCTTTTAACTTTCTAGCATAACTGCAAAGCACAACTAATCCTTTTGGCATAAAACCTGCCAATTTTGTTTGAGTATAGCAGAACAGCCTGGTATTCTCCATCTCATTTTAAAGAAAAGATGCTGAACTAGTGCAGACTCCTCTTGTAAAGGGGAAAGTTTAAAGATAACAGATTATTAAAAGTTATTTGGATTTGCATGTAGTTTTACTTTTAATTTGTGACTGTGGAAATAGCAGTCCCAGGATAGACTGTCTATGAATTGTCTTTGTACATTTCAAATTGAAATGGGTGTTCAGCAGGTTGAATAATGACATTGATGTGTTGGGTGCAGAGCAGTGTGTATTTTAAGAGGAAAAAAGAAAAAAGCAGTTAACCTTCTGTTCTTTTGTGCTTCAGTTTACTAAACGTGAACCAGAAGACACAAAGAGTGCAGATTCTGACAGAGATGTATTTAATGAGAAACCTTCTAAAGAAGAGGTCATGGCAGCCACTCAGGCAGAAGGTCCCAAAAGAGTGTCAGACAGTGCCATCATCCACACAAGCATGGGAGATATTCATATCAAGCTTTTTCCTGTTGAGTATGTACTTGCTGTTTTCTCTGTTGCTTTGGTTTTGTTGCTTTCTTCTGTCCCTTGAGGTTGCAGTACCCAAGACTTATCTCATGCTAGAAATAATTATTTTCTTTCCCTTTTCTACTGTTTTTGTTTCTTGACAGTTTCTTAATACACCAAGGTAGGAATGTGACTCTTAACAAACAAAAATAAAGGAGGGTCAAAATAGGTAAAAATAACAGTTTGGGGCATAGGAGTTTTTGGAATTGTATTTGGTTTATTTAGTTATTGATTCAGGGAGGATATTCCTTTCTTAACTTTTGTTCTTGGACAGGTCATGATACTCTTCTATGTAAGCTTTGTATTGTAAAGCAGTGCTGTTTGCGTAGATCTTGAAAAAGAAAGATAATGCTGGCAGCAGCAGTAGATTTGGCAGCAGGTCTCTGCAAGCCAGAAGAATAGTAGTTGCAACTTCCAAATATGTCCAGTGTACTACACTTTGTTATTGTAGTTCCTTTAAAAGCCATATAACATTTATACCAGCATATACCACTAGTGTTGTGTATATCCAAAACCAGGCATAGACTTGAAAAGTTTCATGTGTGACAATTTTTAAAATCAGTGTGTCCTCTCTCCTTCATGATGCAAAAATTGCAAATATTTTGTTATTTAACAGGAAATTTATATAATATATTGCTATGTATAGAAACCTAAATTATGTCGATGTACTCCATGCATCTCCAAAAACAAATTCATCTTTGGTCATAAGCACAGATAGGGCAACCTCAATTCTACCCTCTAGGGCTACCAGACTCTTACTGCAGTCTTCACCAGTGTTGCTTTGCATCTGGCTCTAGTTTCTGGAATTTGTAATTATAGCATATAGGTTGTAGTAATGGTAGAGCTCTTGCCAGTGAGTGACAGGTCAAACTACATTAATTCTTTTCTTTAATCGTCATGCTAATATGTCATATCTGCATGCACAGTACTGCAAGGGGCTTCACTGCAAGGTTCTGTATGCAATTTTAAATACAGCATTACAAGAATTGGTCATTGTTAGGTTCGTCCTTTCTTATTGTAGATTTTCTCCCAGCTGAGCTTTAAATTAAAATTTCTTCAATGTGATTAAAATATTAAAGAAGAGCATATAGGATATGGCTCTTTACGTCTTTGAATTCTTTGGTCATTTTGTTGTGAAATAAAGTTATGAATGACTATACTGCTCAGCAAGAACTGGGACTATAATCTTGTCTGTTCCATTAGTTATGACATTGGTGCTCTTTTTGACAAGATAGCTTACAGTGTCACTAAAACCCAAGCTAATATTCCTTTTCACAGTTAGAGTAGAGTAGCTCTACAGCTGTGGACTCAACTTGGCATTTTTTCCTTATTGGGAGTGCAGATGGAAAGCTGGAGAACCTGTCGTTGGTGGCGCCTTGAGCTAGGCCTTCAGGAGAGAGATGTGGTTTCTGGCTCTCATGGTTTAACCCCAGCCAGCAACTAAGCCCCCCAGAACCACTCACTTATATCCCCCTTAGTGGAATGGGAGAGCACTGGAAGATTAAGAGTGAAAACACTTGGGAGTTGAGGTACAGACAGTTTAATAGAGAAAGCAAAAGACATGCACCCAACCAAAGCAAAACAGGGAACCTGGACAGGCAGATGTCCCACGGTCTCCAAGAAAACGGGGCTCTGTCACATGGAGTGGGTACTCGGGAAGGCAAATCACCATTACTCTGCATGTCCCCTGCTTTTTCCCTCAGCTTTTATGTGCTGAACAAAATACCATATGTACAGTGGAGCATCCCTATGGTCACCTGGGTTCAGCTGTCCCAGCTAAGTCCCCTCTCAACTCCTACAGCCCCAGCCTCCTCACTGGCAGGTGAGGCTGAAGATCACTCCCCTTCCCAGCGGGTCCCTGCAGGCAGGGTGGGATTAGGAGCAGAAAAGGCCTCAGCAGTGCATAAGCCCTGCTCAGCAACAGCTAAAACATCCCTGTGCTAGCAACAAGGCTGCTGCCTTTCTGTGTAATCATGCAACTTTGTACTTCTCAAGCTTTTTGCTTTCAGCTCTTTTTAAGCTTAGGTTTGAGGAGTTGAAGATTTGTTTTGTTCTTATTTGGCTAAATCCCTTCCTACAGAGTCCTGAAACCTTTATGGCCCTGTCACCAGACAAATATTATTGTATTTTCCGTTACATGATTTTAGGTGCCCCAAAACAGTGGAAAACTTCTGTGTGCACAGCAGGAATGGTTACTACAATGGGCACATAATTCACCGAATCATCAAGGTAACTTGCAACATGTTAATTTTTTGTTAATTTATGTAATGTACTCTGGTGGTCAGTCCTCTGTTAACACTTCCATTTCCCTTTTGCACACAGGATTGTTGGAGTACCTTTCGAGTTCCTTAAATTCTGAACAGCTCTGATGTTCTAAACAGCTTTAGCACTTAGTAAAGTCGTAGTAGCTGTTCTGCAACTGATAAGGTAGCAGAAAACTGAAAATTGAAAGATGAGTCCTGCTATCCTGCTTGAATTAAAACTTTGCTTCATGTCACAAGGCGGTTCTTATAAGGCTTCTCATTTCTGTCGCCAGAATCAAGTGATAGAGCCTAAGAATTTGCAAAACACAGAGATAGTCAGATTTCTGTCCTTCATTGGCAGGAATAGTGAGTAACCTTGCTTTTTCTCAAGTACTTGATAAACACTTTAAAAAGCCTTAAATGCTTTTTCCCTTACAACTTTTTAACACATTATGTAGAAAGGTTTAAAGTAAGTTTGAAAAAATGTCACCTAGCATATTAATATTTATGTATTATATGCAGTAATATGATAACATATAATTTCTGTGCAGGGTTTCATGATTCAGACTGGTGACCCAACTGGTACAGGAATGGGAGGTGAAAGTATTTGGGGAGGAGAATTTGAAGACGAGTTTCATTCAACTTTACGACATGACAGACCATACACACTCAGCATGGCTAATGCAGGACCAAATACCAATGGATCCCAGTTTTTTATAACAGTAGTGCCAACTGTAAGTAATACTAAAAGTTCAATTTAAGGCCTGAGAGGCTACCTAGATAGTAAAAAATAAACTTTTTTCTCATGAAAAAAGGAACACAGTAGTACTTGCTTTACAAATAAATGATGCATATATTGTAGTGTATAGGCTTCACTGAAACTGTCCCTTACAAGATAGAAATACTTTTCCATCACTTATGATCAGGAGGCCTTTTGCCTTTAAATGGAGTGAGGGTGGTATAAAATCCCTAGGCATGTTTGCAAGTATGTATTACTAGAGTATCTTATGTTAATAATTAGTGCTTTAAACTTGATGGAAGCCTAGGTGTTGCTTAGATTGTTTGGGGTTTCGATATAGTGCCAGGATGTCGGTCTAATATTGTCTAATTATAGCTATAAAAGGAAGCCAGTGTTCAGGTTTAAAAATT
Source organism: Urocynchramus pylzowi (assembly GCA_013397555.1). NCBI lineage: Eukaryota > Metazoa > Chordata > Aves > Passeriformes > Fringillidae > Urocynchramus > Urocynchramus pylzowi. The sequence continues at coordinate 590,992 of VZRH01004829.1, forward strand.
TCATTTGATCTGTGTATAAGTTCAGAGCCAAAAACAGACATTTTGATAAGTGAACCTAAGATATAGAAACCAAATCCTTAGAAGTAACACTTATAAAAACTGCATTCTTACAAAAAAAACCCTGTCTACCATAGTTCTGATGTTTATTAAGTTGTATGAAGGCCTATATTCAAATTGGGCATGCTACATGAGTATTGAATTGTGTAGTATTCTGTACTGGCACTTAAAATTCCTCTCTGAAAATATCATGAAATAGAGAGACTGAAACAACATTTCTGTGAACTGAGAATACACTTTAAAACGGACTGTACAATGCTATTGCACTGGTAGAACATGACCTCTGTAGTACTTTAAGAAAGCAATTGAAAAGGTAAGTTCAAATGCATATGAATATGTGTTTGCTGCATTCTAGTATCTCCTGGCATGCTAGTATTTACAGGGTGTTAGGTTCCATAGTCTGGACACACAAAATGTAGCCATGTACACTTTATTTTTGATTTGGTACCTAACCTACATGGTGCTTTCTATTTTAATATGCTTTTCTTTTTCTCCTGTGCTTCCAAACAGCCATGGCTCGACAACAAGCACAGTGTGTTTGGACGGGTGACTAAAGGAATGGAAGTTGTTCAGAGAATCTCAAATGTCAAAGTCAATCCCAAAACCGACAAACCGTATGAGGACATCAGCATCATTAATATAACAGTGAAGTAAGGCAGGCATTGAAGGTTCCAGCTTAAGAAAAAAAAAACCAGCATGCAGGACCCAGAAAGAGCCAAAATTTTTGATAGTTCCTAGATATAGCAAATACCAGGACAGAGCAATCACCCGTTCTACTATTTTTAATGTACCTAAAGTGCCCTAATTCTGCATTTCTGGTAACTTTGTATTTTAAAATAAAAACATCTACATGTTTCTTACAAAGTCTACTGTCTTTCTTGCATCTCTTCTATGCAAAATTAAAGATAAAAACCCCCATCACATTCCATTATAGTGTTTGTGACTTTTTCATATTTATTTGCATCTTTCATATTTAATTAATCTGTTTCACAGTACTGAAATCTTTGACAAAGGAAAAGGCCAGAAATACTAAGTTGAGTGAACTTCTCAATCCTTTGTACATGTATCAAAAATTAGATTAAGTTGTGGTACTGTTGGCTATGAAAAGCAAACAATGTAATCTACCTCTGTTCTTTAAAAATAGTTGTGTACAGGTCTCTGTCCAAGAGCAATGATCAGCTCTTAAAATGCCACTGTATAAAGTCCTTTGCAATTTGTTTCATTTTTTCAGTGATTTTTAAATTTCATGTTTGCTTTCTCTTTCTTTTAGCCTAGTGAGTCTTTTTTTGGCTTCATTCTAGCCAACAGCCTACAGACATTACTGTTTCTACTGCAATACTTAATTTATTTTAAACTATGATAATCATCTGAACTAAGCTTTGCATCAGCTGTTTCTGATGGAGTTATAGAACAAAATCAAAGCATCATTAAAGCTGAAAAAACCTGGTAAGTCAGTATGTCAAACAATAACCCAGCAACACCACCATCTTTATCATTAAACTATGTCCCCAAGTATGACATCCGTATCTTTTTTGAACACTTCCAGGGACGGTGACTCCACCGCTTCAGTGGGTGCTCTGTTCCAATACCTGACCCCATTTCAGTGATTAAATTTTTCCTAATTCCAGTGGTAATCTGAGGCTATTTCCTCTTGTCGTGTCATTAGTTAGCTGGGAGAAGAGGCCAACACCCACCTGGCTACAAATTCTTTTTAGGCAGTTGAAGAGATTGATAAGGTCTCCCCTGGGCCTCCTTTTCTTCTCAGCTGCTCCTCAGAGGACTTGTGCTGCTGACCCTTCACCAGCACCCCAATGTTCCTTCTGAATTGAGAGGCCCAGAACTTGGCACAGGATTCAAGGTGTGGCCTCACCATTGCTGAGTACAGGGGGACAATCCCTGCCCTGGCCCTGCTGGCCACACCATTGCTGATCCAGGCCAGGATGCCATTGGCCTTCTTGGCCACCTGGGCACACCCTGGCTCATGTCCAGCTGCTGTCACCAGCACCCCCAGGTCCTTTCCAGACACTCTGTCCTGGCCTGTGGGGCTGCCTGAGGTTGTTGTGACCCAAGGGCAGGGTCTTGTTGAACCAACCAGCACTGGGCCTTGTTGAACCTCACACCATTGGCCTCAGCCCATGATCCAGCCTGCCCAGACCCCTCTGCAGAGCCTTCCTGCCCTCCAGCAGATCAGCACTCCCACCCAGTTTTGGTGTCACGCATGAACTTAACTGAAGGTGGACCTGATCAGCAATTACCCAGTGGCATTAAACAGTGCTGGTTCCAGTACTGAGCTCTGGGTACCACCAGCACCTGTGACCAGCCACCAGCGGGAGGTAACTCCATTCACCACCACTCCCTGGGCCCAGCCATCCAGACAGTTTTTAATCCATGAACCGTGCACCTGTCCAAGCCACCAGCAGCTGGTTTCTCCAGGGGAATGTGGTGGGAGGCAGTGTCAAAGGCTTTAGTAAAGTCCAAGCAGACAACATCCACAGGCTTTTATCCACTAAGTGTGTCAAACTGCCATAGAAAGGGATCAGGTTTGCCAAGCAAGACCTGCATTTCATGAAACCATGCTAACTGGGCCCCAAATCCCTGATTTTACACAGGGATGGCACTCAGGCTGAGCTGCTCCATCTCCTCTGGCACCAAGGTTAGGCTGACCTGTAGTTCCCTAGATCCATCTTCTGACCCTTTAAGGCACCAAGAAGACACTTCAAATCATTTACCAACAGTCCTGGCTGATGGGGGAGGTGACTACAAATTGGCAACTGTAACACCTTCTTGGTGCCTTAAAATGATTTAAAGCTCTTCCAACCAGTTTCATCAATAACCTTGGAACCCATCTGGTCCCACAGACTTGCAGCTAAGTGGTCTAGCAAGTACTACCCATTTCTTCCCGAATTATGAGTGCTGCATTTTGCTCCTCATCTCTGTCTTCCACTTCAGGGGACTTGATACTGAGGATAACTCAGTCTCACTGTCAAAAACCGAGACAAAAAAAGCATTAAGTATTTCAGCTTTTTCTTTATCCTTTGTCACTGTTTCCCTCTGCATGCAATAAAGCATGGAGATTCTCATTGGCCATTTTGTTGCTGATGTATTTGCAAAAACATTTTTTGTTGTCTTTTTCACCAGTATTCAGATCAAGCTCTAGGTGGGCTTTGGCCCTTCTGATTGTCTCCCTGCATAATCTCATAGCATCCTTGTTGTCCTGCTGAGTTGCCTGCCCTTTCTTCCAGAGGTTATACAATTTCTCTCCCCATGTTCCAACCAGAGCTCTCTGTTGAGCCAGGCTGACCTCCTTTCCCACTGACTCATCTTCCAGCACCTGGGTAGACCCTGCTCCTGCACCTCTAGCTAGCACTTCCTTCTGCCTTCCTGGACTCTATTACCCTTAAGGACTACCTCCTACAGGACCCTCTCAACTAGTTTCCTAAACAGGCCCTAGTCTGCCCTCTGAAAGTCCAAGGTGGCAGAGCTGCTGACCCCTATCCTTACTTCTTCAAGAATCAAAACCTCCTTTTGTCATCACTTTGCCCAAGACAGCCTCCAAACATCACATTACTCATGCATTTTTCTCTGTTCACAAACAGCAGGTTGACACTGAAAGCTCGGACAACTTCTCAAGCTGTTGTGAATCTGGATCAATAGGGTCCTGTTACTGTGCTGCTTAGTTAAATCTACTCTACAAACAGTAACTTTGATCATGGCTGTTTATGTTCACCTAAAACCACTGCACTCATGAAAGACTTGGAGGTTTACAGTTCTGGTAACTTCATTTATGAATTGAGTTATGATGCATAATAACCAAGTGTATTTCCTCAAAAGTTGCTGCTACCATCAGGAAGTTTATCTTTAATAAGATACAGGATCAGTTAAGAAAAATTCCACAGGAAGTTAAATGTAGCACACCTCTATTCTCAGAGGACCTGAAAAAACAAAACAAAAAGGCAAGTTTATTAAAATTAGTTCTCAAGGTTTTACATATTTTATTGAAAATAAATTATCTTCTGAGCAATGCAAATTGCAGCAGCTCACGAATTTCTTCTACTAAAAGAGCTCTTTCTTTAAAGAAACCTTTACCTAAGATCCACATCTACTCAACACTCTCAGAACCAGACCCTCATAGTCCACAGTAATTTTGTAGATTGAATACAGAAACAGTGATAAAACATGACTGTTCAGTTAGCACAGACATACTATTTTTGAGATGAGGTTCTTTAAAGAAAGCCACAACACAGTCACTGGATGTTGCATTTACTCAATTTCAAAATTACATCAAGATCCTTTGAAAAGTTAATTCAGTCTTTCTAAACAGTTAGCAATGCTTTAGTGAGTTCTAGTTCAAGAAATATTCCAATTACATATTCCATAAGTCAGTACACTAAAAACTAAAGTTCAGTAAAACTGATGAAACAAGCTTAAATTTCTAACTGAAGCCATTTATATGTTGTATTAATGTATAATACGAATAAACCCCTTAGTGTACTCTACACTGAAGAGTTCACAGACAAATGCAACACTTTCACATTTACTTCATGTCATCTTAAATAAATTCAATTTAAAAACACTTTCATGGTAGCATTCCATGTGTCACAAGCAATCACTTGTACTTGAAAATATGCATAAGTGAGAATTTTTCCTCTCCCCTCAAATTTAATGTTACATAAAATACCAACTAGTCACCTTGGACATTTTGATTTAGAATTATACTGAGCAGCATGTCTAACTGAAGCCTAAGCCTAAGCCAGCTAAAATGAAACTAAGTCAGGATTCTTCTAAAGAATGCATGTCTTCAGTTAAAAATATTACAGCAAAAGATATCTACCATACTTAGCAGAACTTGTTCGGATTTCAAAAGGAGCTGTGAAGGGACAGTCAGCCCTAACTAGGTCAGGGGTTGCTCTGCAGGACAGGCTAAGCAGATGCTCAAATCACAGCCACCAACTGTGTACTGTGCAAGAAGTTACAGGCTGGGAAGGATGAATAATTTTAAGTTTGGTATGTGCAAAAACCCCACCTTTCACTCCATTATAAATTATTTTCAAATTTATCAGGTTGTCTAAAGAAAGAGTAAATACTCTGTCTCAGTATCTGTACCTGTGTAGGCATTGAAGACCACTTCATAAACATTAAACTACTTTAAAGCTTAGTGTTCCTTCAGGTATTATTCACGTCATCAGACTTGTTGAATCTGAAGCTGCATTTAACATAATTTACCTGAAATTTAAGTAGAAGAATACTACAAGTGTCATAATAAGGAAGTAGTTACATTAATGGCTTCCTCTAGAAGAAAAGTGCAAATGTACTAAATTATTTGTTTATACATTCTTGGCTTTACCTAAGGTGTGTAGTAGGAAAACAACTTCAGCAGGAAAACAATTCCTAATAATACAATGAAAGCAAAGCCACAGATAATGGGATACACTTTCTTCGCTAGGTGAGGTTCAGAGCTCTCATAGGTAAACACTCTTCAGCATGGCAAAAATATCTCCACGTCTGTGAAACAACACTGTTCACTTGCACTGTCTAGTTCTCCTGATTCGCCTCTACTTCAGTAAGAAAGTTATGATACAGAGTTTTGATCTACTGCTCAGAGTTATTGTAGCTCCTCTACCAACATGAAGAGGGTCCACAGCATAGCTTCTTCAGTTGGCAGTGGCCATGGACTTACAGAAAAGGGAAGAAGATTCTGGTGTGCATACCAGATAGATAAAATTGTTCGCAAAGTTGCACATCCAGCAAAAAAAGAGATATCACTAGGTCACTGCAACCTTCTCTACATTTAAAGAGCATTACACCCATATTTCATGGGTTTGTGAATGAGTAAGCTTCAAAATAGAATTGGTGACAATTACATGTAAAAGATACAGTAAAAACTGAAAATCTAATTATGGAAGGTTTATATCACATTTTACCATCTACCCTTCTAAATACTTATAATTAGTGTTCACTGGTTTTACATTGTGTTATTGAATATTTTAAGGCCACTACCTTAATCTGGAATCATGACTTCTATGTAAAAGCACATAGCTGGACTGACATTACACCACACTACTTCTTTAAGAAGTTTTTTTTTTTTTTAAATTTAATTTTACTTCTTCAGGAATAAACTTAATCTCTAAAAGCAGATTATATCCCCAAGTATGCACAAAATACTTTCACCTCAGTATCACCATAGAATGTCTATAAATTGGACAGTGTGAAAAACTCAACTAAACCCTGCCCCCAAGATATAAAACAAATTGCTAAATACTGCCACAGCCCCTTTGCTCTGCAACACTTTTCTCCATTCTGACTTTTCTTTGTGCAGTTGTGCTGCCTTCCTGTATCAAATAAGGAGGTTAATAAATAATAAGGGAAGCATTTTCTTTACATGGTGTAGCTGCATGTAAGTTTCAATGCCACCTTTACATTTATGGATTCTTTTGATATTGAAGAGTAGCACCATTTATCTCTAACTAATAGAGCTGGCTATTCTAATAAACTTGAGATGGATGTTGGAATAGCTTCATGGAAAAGTATTTCTAAACTACTCAGAATTTTTATAATACCAATTAACTACTGTAATCACATTATAACTATTACATGAAATCCAATGCATATTTTATCAGGGAAAAAATTTAAATTTTAACAATATCTCAAAAAGTAATTTCAAGGCATCCTTGTAACACTTTTCCATTCCCACTAAATGTAGATGTATCAACTTTCAAAATCACTATAATGACACAATCACTATACTGAACCATTATCCAATCTAGGATGAATGTTTATATTTTTTTGTAACCACCAACTTAAATAAAGTCCCCTCTTCAGGGAGTAGACCTGGTGACAACACTCTAAATCGTGCAAACAAAACCAAACCATAAACTACAACATTAAATTGCAGCTGATGTAAAGTTAAGCCACATCCAGGACACCAGCAGCCACTAGCTGTCTTGAAAGCCAGTCCAATCCTTCATAAAGTCCTGTACCACTTCGGGCATCACAACCCTGAATATACCAGCTACGGCCACAGCAGAGTTTGTGGAGACTCAACAGTTCTGTGATTTCTTCCACTGGAAGAGCACCTGCTACATCCTGCAAGAGAATCAGATACAAAGACTCAATTATTCTTCTGCATAGTATTTGAAGCCATTTCATTGGCTTAGACTGAACCTACAGATCACATAACAGCTCTTCAAACACAAAAGACAAGTCAAACAGTTAAGCATTTACTACTTGCTATCATAAAAAATCCTGGCTGATCAATCTACTAAGTATGCCTAGCACCAATTTACTTGATCAGCATTACACATAAGGAAAATATCTACATTTTATGCTTTCCACATTAGCACTCCCTACCCACAGCAGAGGGTTCAGAAAGTTGGAATTTGATAGACAAGTTGAGGAAAAGAGAGTAAAACCAAATCACAAGTACCTGTTTATTAGCAAAGATCAAGAGCAAGGCATCCCGCAATTCCTTCTCTGTTAATAATTTTGCAAGTTCACTGTACGCTTCACTGACCCTGTCTCTGTGACTGCTATCAACAACAAACACCACCGCTATGAAAGAAGAAGAGAAATGTTTTACACACATTCACATATAAACTGCAAAATTCGTTTTCAACTTACACCATTCACTTTTCTAGAAGCTTTCTATGTGAAGTTTCTCAGCAGTACACAATTTCAATTTTAAATCCAGGATGACTGAGAAATTCCTTAAATATTTCTGTATTTTAAACAGAAGTCTAGAATTCATCCTAAAACAGGGAAAAAAGTCTCTTTTTTTTTCTCCTAGTCTAATATAAAGGCCATGGTATTTTAACTACTTATGTCTAAAACCAGATTTACTATGCGTGGATTAAGTATCTCAGTTTAAACCATTTCTTGATCCATTTATACTCCATTAACTCCCATATGGCTGTCTCAGTTTCCCTTAATGGGCTGTAATATTCACAGGTTCAGCCAAATCAGCACAGCTTGCTTCAACTACAGACTACATAATCCAAAGAAGATGGCCAAGGACCCGACATAGCAGCATTAGGTTTTACTATTCACTGGAGAATGAGTAAGATGCCAAAAACACTGGAGAGTCAAGGGGGCAGAGCTAGAGGACAGAATTTAAAATCAAGGGGTTTTCAATGAAAAAAAACCCAACACCAAAACTAAAAATAACCTACTGCAGTTATGTACCAGAGTAACTGCTTAGCTTTCTCTCCAATGTGCAGTTCCAAGGCAGGCATAATTCCACACTACTTCACACAGTATGCTTTAAGAGGACAACAGAAATCCCAAAATACAATTTTTAGAAGTTTGAAAATATGAGTAATTTAAAATGTTGAAGTTTACATTTAAGGCTGAAATAAGGCACAAAGTAGAGCACATGAGCTGGCATTTGTAATTCCTAAGTGTTTTAGATAATTGTGAATGAATCAATCAAGAGGAACTTCTTTCTGAAAAACCTATGGAGGATTTACGAAATGACAACATAAATTTTTAAGTTCATCAATTTTTTCAGATTCAACAATCTAGTATATAACCACATACTCTACTGCAATAGCAAGTCAGAAGTTGCAGAACTTGGTAGAATTTTTTAAGTTGCTATCTAAAGGCTCCTAAAAGCTGAGTATTTCCAAGTGCTATTTATATTTCATACCTGGCAAGAACTGCTTCTCACTATGTAGACTTTGGGACACTGTACCTTGTCTGTTGTCAGCTAGAACCAATTTAACAGAGGTTCTAATTTTGTTTGGCTCCATGAACTGTCTGACGGATTTATGGAGAATGCACCTTTATCATGTAGTAGACATTTTGACCAACTGGATTAAAATTTATTAGCTCATGAATCTAACAGCTGTACTCTGCATAAGATGAACAACTTTCTACTGTCATAAATTATTTCTAATAATAATCTGTCTGGCTTTGAAACACACGCTAGAAGACAAAATGCATTTTAAGAGCTGTATCAGTATTACCTTGCGTATTGAGATAATAATGTTTCCATAAAGGCCTCAATTTGTGCTTTCCTCCTACATCCCAAATAGTAAACTTTAAATTCTTGTATTCTACTGTTTCAACGTTAAAACCTGGAATAAAAATATTTAAGTTTTACAGTCCTGCTCTGTATGAACATAAAATAACCAAAATCAGCAGATAAATCAAGCATTCGGAAAAGTCATTACATTTAAACTGTAGCTACTAACCTATTGTTGGAATTGGCTGCATGAATTCATCTTGCTTTAACTTAAACAAAATAGTTGTTTTGCCAGCTCCATCTAATCCTAAAGTAACAACCCGAATTTCCATTTTTGGTCCAATATGTACCCTGTTGTCCTGGAAGAGACAGAATATTATGTACTAAAAACAACAGCAAATTTTGGAAATTCAATCCAGAAAACCCTTATGTTTAAAACATGTATTTTGTCACCACTTCTAAAATGATTAAATGGATAGTCTCCAAAAGTACACGGCACAATCATCAATCACTTCCAGTAATAATAGAAATAAAAATATCCAATAATCTCTGCAGTGAACCTGCAACTTCTACCTGACCTGAGTTACTACATGTCTTTTAGAAAGTCAGCCAGTTTCATGACAGTACGTCTGTATTTGATAAAATTTCAAATTCTTTCATCATTCTTGGCTGAGACCATGTGAGTAATTGTTTATGGCAATTAATTAAGAGTTCTCTGACTAGAAAACTCTTTTTTTTCCCCCACTTTATTGATACCTCCACCTAGAGAATTACTTCCTTGCTGGAGATTCCATAGCTTTACCTGTTCACCCTAAGCCTCTTCCAATCCTTTGCAACAGCAACATTACTAGCACTAAGCAGCAATCTGAAATAGTAGAGAAAAGCAAACAAAATCCCTGAAGTCTTGCTTGGAGACAAGAAATGAGAATCAACTTCCCTATTTGTAGTTTACACCAAGCTGTTGTTGAGTATTGAAGGAGATGACACTGACAATGTGATCAAATGGCAATGCATAAATTCTAAAATAAACACATAGGCTGATATCTGTATATATTCCTAAAACACATTTTGAAGCACTTAGAATTGCTATCTTGATGAAATGCCAGGATTTCAATCACCAGAATTATGTGGCAGCATATTTGTTTTTTTGCAAAATCCAGACAGCACTGTGCCTACTCCACACAGTCTCTTACTTCTTCTTACAGAAGAAATACTACTTGAGTGGAAAAATGCTACAACATCTCTTGGTAAAAGACCAAAATGTTGCCAGTGTTACAGGACATATAAACATCTATATCACATGATGTGACATATATAACTATGTCACTAACTTTATCTTCCCATATACACACAGATATACACACACAGGATCCATTATGTATTTGGATATATTGTCATAATGACAAGCAACTGGATTCTCCCTTCTGTCATTGGAGAAGTAGCAAATTTCAGAATAATCAATACAATTCAATGACTTTATGCTATCATAATCCTGGAAGAGAATAAAAATACCTTAAGAAACTGCTTCCAAAAAAAAATTAAAAAATTAAAATATAATTATGGAACTACCACAATGCAAAAGTCAGCAACATCGTAAGTGTAAAAAGCCAGATCAAATGTTCATCTCGTCAAATATGCTGTATGAAACTAGGCAAAGATGGACATGTAAGTAAGAAATAAGGAAAGTACATAGTGATGATAACTGTCCTAAATAAATTCCCTGTGCTTAACAGTTTGCAGCTCATGGATTTCCTAAGCCAACTGTGAAGTTTCTTCAACCAGCAGATCTTCATGCATTATTCACCTATGAAATTGTCTGCTTGCTGCTTGAAACCTAAATGTGCCCAGACAGTCCTTACCATAGAACTCAACACACTACCTATTCAGTATGAAATAAGTTACTTTATTTGAATCTGTGAAATGAACTTGCACAAGCTCAGCAGGTTCAGTACTACTATTACACAAGGCAGATGCTCCACAACCAAAAGACCATTTGAGATTTGGAAAATAAAACATTGAGACTTAACTGCTTTTTAATAAATTTTGTCTAAGTTCTAGATATTTGGAGTCAGAGCTGAAATTCAGTGACAACACTGCAGCACAATTATCAGAATGGGTTCTCTCATTCTGAAAAGAGGAACTTGTGGGCAGATTTCTGACAAGCACATCAACAGCAAAGGTGAAGAGGAAGAAAAAACACAAAGCAGTATGCAGGAGGCTCTGAAGAGTCTAAAAATTGCCATGTCTCCAGCACTCTTTTCACACTCAAACTTCAGTTCTGATTTTATCCAAAATTTCTGCCAGTGAATCTCCCCAATTCTTTTCTGCACCTGAATGGATAGAGCTGCTCAGTTCACAGGTTTCTTGCAGGAGGCAGCACCCTGGCAATAGGCAGAGCTTGCTGTCAGTGAGGCAGTCTGACAATGCTCTCACAGCTCCACCAGAAGTACTGGTCACCTTGACAGCTCCCATGGTGGGAGAGCAGAGGCAATACAACTTAAATCATCAGGGAAATGAAGGAGATGAGTGATGCTGTCAAATTTAGCCATCCTGTTGCAGTTTGCTTTCTCTAAGGTTTAGAATGAAGACACGCTGTTCTCAGCATGTTTGCATTCTCTCAGAAGGAATCAAAATGTGATGGATACCAAACTTCCACTTTTTGCACAAGTAGTCCTGTCACTTCAAAAAAAACATTGCAAGCAAAGTTGCTATTCAGAAAACTGTGTGTAGCATCTGCAATATGAGTCAGTTAATAATGAACTATTCATGATCACAGCTAGAAATTGACATGAAAAAGGTCTCTCCTTGTCAATTGTATCAGTACCTTTAACTAAAATGTTGCTTAAAAAATGACAAATAAAACCCCTTTGTGTCTGTACTTCTGGCAGATGCACAACTTGATGGCATACTTAAAAAAAGGTAACCTTAGATTTCTGTTTAAGTAAAACTTGTTCTCTTAAATCTCAGTGCAGAAAGTGCAGAAGAAAAATCTACAACTATGACCTCTTCACTTTTTTATCCTTGACCTCTTTCAAGAAATTTGATGAGACAAAAGCCCTCTGTACAGGTTTACTTAATAGTATCTTAAAGTGCTTTCCCTCTGAGAGAACACTGTCTTCTCAGATAGTCTTGATTTAAGTAAGAGTTAGTTGCCCATAGTCAGTTTAACATCACAATGAGAATTTATCTGTCTCAGGCACTGCTTCCTTAACAGTTTTCTCTCTCCACAGCATGCACGTACACATATTCACGATGACCAAATGCATTTCTTGTGTATAATGCTCTATAGCCACTGCACTCATTTGACAGAAAACTATCTTTAAACAAGGATCATGCTCCTGGGTGAGAAGAATTCTCCAAATTCTCCCTTCAGAGCTTTGTATGTGGCATTTCCCTAGCTGGTTTAGAAAGAGGAAATTGCACTGTTTTCTTGTGTCATCAGTGAAACAAAAAAATATAGGTAAAATTTACTCACTTTAAGAATGAAAAGGACTTCTCTCTCCCTTCCTTAAAACTCCACAACTTTCATTTGATATTAAATGTTCCTCTGATCTGGTACTGTCTGAAATGCTTTTTTACATTTTGTAAAGGATGCAGCCTTCAGTGTCTGCCAGCTCATGAGAGACCTTTCCAGTAATACAATAACAGTTTACAGTTTTCTATCTGAAGATTTTATTTCTGCCTGATATCTGTTGCCAGGTCCAGATCTTTAATGTACAACAAGCCTCACTGCAAGTCACAATAGTGGCCATCAGCATAACAGTAATCTAAAAACATATTGTTGAGAAGGAGTACATTAAGCTTCATCAGATGTAAGGAAACAAAATGTAAGAGGCTGAAAGAATTACTTTCACCTTATTTTTTCATGGGTGCTGCTGTCTTTGTGAAAAATTACACTTGCTTTAGCACCTTTGAAATTCAGAAATTAACCTTCGTAAGACTTCATAAAAATACCAATTGTTACAAGACAAAACCAAGTCTTCTGGGTCCCCAAGCCTATTTTAGGCCTCCTGTAACACCTTAGCTAGCTCCTATCATTCTTTTCCCAAATGCTCAGAAATTCACAAAATTTTCCAAGTCTGATAAACAGCTCTGAAAGCCAAAGCCAGATATTCAAAATGCCCCTCTGACTTGCAATTCTTCATCTGTGAAATGTGATTACTGCTTCATTCATGGAATAATGAGGGTTTGCAGAAGAGGTTTCCTTGGCCCTACCAGCTCTGGTCTCTGCTGAACAGGAAAGAGACAGGCAGAAGTGAAAGTGCTACATTAACATGGAAATTCAAATATACTGAGGTAACAAAATCAATTATTTTGAAGAAATTTAATTTATCGAGTCAGCAAGAACTGACACAGAATCTCTATGGATGCATTCATTTCCTTACAGTAAATGCTTCAACAGCTACAGTTAAATTCTCATTTTTGTCTCAGCCACATTAGTTCTTCTTCTTCTTTCACCCATTCAGAATCAAAAAAACCCCATACATCAAAGTACTTCTTGTTCCTTGAGTTTCAAACTTATTTACTTTCCTATGAGGAAAGCACCATAAAAAATAAATACTATATAAATACACCAAATAGAAGTACCACTATCAAACTTTGAATAATTTTATCCCTTTCGATGAAAGTGGTACTGAAATTATATTGAAGCAATAAAACCCAAACCTCCTTAGAAGATTAATCATGTCTAAGCTAAGCTATGAGTGAACTCCAAGCAACTGTAAAACAAATGACTGTTTAATGAACTGAAAGAAATACATTTTTTAACATTATAAGCTGAAAGTTATAATAGTAGTATTCCATTTAAAATAGGTGAGCAATCTCCAGGAAATTATCAGGTATGTTTCCAAAGAAAGATGTTTCTAGAACTCACAAATGCTATCCAACTTATTTAAAAGAAAATAGCTCATGTTCAAACAAAGTTACTGATATGGTCAATGTCAAAAGAATTCCCACCCTTATTACAGCACCACCCACCTTATTACAGCAGTGGCTTGTTGCTCAAATACCAGATTGCACTCATCATGTGATAAGACAACATGGCTCTAACTGATACTGAATTGCCTCAACTTGTTGCAACAAATACAGCATAATAATGTACATCTATTATTACTGATTTATTTTACATTAGATTTGGGACTTCATAAAGTGGGTAACTATTTCCATGAGATTAAGAATACCTTTGTGAAAGTGACAGGTATACTAGCATCCAGCTGTACATGATCTGCAAGTTCCGTAAACTGCTGCTGCTGTTTTTGTAATGTCTCTAGCAATCTTGTAATTTCCTGTTTGGCCAACACTACTCTGCAGTCATCCTAAACAGACAAAGAAAACAAAAGCATGCCTTTCCTTTAGTAATTGACTTAAAAATACCCTAAATACAATATAAATATGATTGCTAGAAAGAAGGCATTTTAAGTAGAAATACTCTACTTCAAGAAATTAACATTTACAAAATAGATTTATTTAGAATTGCAATACAAATAGGAATATCTAAACAGTTTTCCTTAACACTAATAGATACTAAGTAGTTCTGCAGGTTTATTAAAAAACCAACAAACTCTTTATGAGCCACCTAGGAGTAATATAAATTATAAGAAACAACAACAACAATGTAACATATAAAGAACATTTATATTTTTCATCTATTATTTAGACAGATGGAACAGAGCAACTATTTTGCAGCAAATAGCAACACACTTAATAGGAAAATATTAGCATCCACCCATTCATGATCATAACATTTGTACAGTTAAACCTAACAACACAGCCAAACAAAAGCTCTAAACAAATCTGGAAAAAAGAACTACAAATAACATGTTCATGAAGTAGCTTCTCATACTCAGTTTACTATTTGCTACACATACTATTTACTTTTTCCTATCATTAAATTGAATGAATAAGAGACCAATTAGAAACTCACACACAGCCACTTTCTTCATACATTTAAGATGTTGAATTACCCACATTACAAGTGCTACTGAAAGCAATTTAATCCTAAAACACATTTTCCTACCAGCCATCTATGACAACCAGCTTCAAACATCTATACTTGTAATTACAACTGTAAAATCTTTCCAATACATTCTGTAAGGTGTTTTTTTTCTTTTTTTGCTTCAGTCTTGTCTTGCCTTCCCATTAACCTCCCAGATATCAGAAATTACTCCAGAAAAATCATGCCACAGGGTTTTCAGGAACTGGAGGACTCTATGCTTTTCTACCGATTATC
This sequence comes from Urocynchramus pylzowi, assembly GCA_013397555.1. Lineage (NCBI taxonomy): Eukaryota > Metazoa > Chordata > Aves > Passeriformes > Fringillidae > Urocynchramus > Urocynchramus pylzowi. The sequence goes on from VZRH01004829.1 coordinate 606,237, forward strand.
TTTGGCTAGCACTCCCTTGTAATGAATACTTAAATCTCATGATTTAAGACCATGACTGATTTAATCTTATAAGAATATAAGGCAGAACAACATCTAATCTCTTTTTTTTGTAGTTTAAAATTAATTTGTATATCCATGTATTTTGCCATATGCTACAGCTCACTTGCCAACCTACCTGTTGCAAAGTCTTTTCACAGTGAAGGCAAGCTGTTGAAACCTGTGACAGGAGAATGGTCATATCTTCTTGCTGTTGCCTAAGCCAAATCAACTTCTCTCTCACATGAGCATCAACAACACTAAGAGCCATTTCCTCCTGACGACAAAGGGTTTCATGAAGATCAGAAAAATAGGCTCTGACACATGAGCGAGCATTCTCTGCAGTTCCCGGTACCTAGAGTGTTGCAGCAAGGAGATCCAAGAGATTAAGGACACCAGTTGATTCCAGGAGTAAATTTTAAATTTTATTCCAGATTCCAATTTATTTTCACATCTGCTTGGCTACATCACAGTTCAAGTCCCAGCTAGGGCTGATAAGACTTCCTGAATAATACCAAAACACTTCTAGAAGTTACTCCTATAATCACGTAGCTCATTTGCATGTATAGACACTTCACTAAAAATGACCAGGGAAAAAAGCCTCAGTAGCATTATACCACCTGAGAACATACACAGTCTGTATACTCAGAGTCATACAACTTTTTCCGCACTGCTTCCACTTTTTCATATAGCCTAAACACATTGTAACACACAAGTTCCCATCTATCTGCTGACCTAAGCCTCAATACCGACTTGCTAGATGGAAGACCTTAAAGTCTTGCCCTATAAAACCTACGCATAATTTTCAAACAAAGTTCTTATCCCAGTTATTACAGAAAAGCCAATAATCTGTGCATGGGGGGAAATAAAATTTTTTTAAAAGCATACATGTTCAGTATGGGCCATTCCAACTCCATCTTCAACTATTTGTTCTCCTCCTTCTATATGCTGAACAATTCCAACTAATTTTCTGGAATAATCTGAGATTTCTTCTGTGAAAGTTCTTATACAGTGAGCCATGTCTAAAATGGACGCACGAATCTGGTTCGCTTCTGGTTCCAAGACAGAATGCTATTAATTAAAAGCAACATATTAATCATAATGATCTTCCTTAATAATCTTTTCTATTTTACTACATATTTAATATAAATGTGCATATATTTTCACATACATATAGTAAAGCCAAATAAGAACTTAAAACCATCTTGCAATTTAAAAATACAGTCAGGACTTACAGATTACGCTGAAACTAGCTCAGACAACTAGCAATTCACAAGTAAACAAAAACTTGCCTGTTTATCATAATTTATTATAATAAAAAGATAGATAGTTAGATTGCACCAGTGATGTGATGAGTATCTAGTATATGTATTATGAAAACAGCTTTTAAAATGGTGGCCCAATGTAATGAAAAGTTCAGAAAAGCAGCAGATAAAGGGACTGTCCTTCTTCATATATATATATATACACATTAGTAACTCATTGAGTTCTTAGAATTTTTTTTTTCTTTATTTCACCATGGCAACTGTCTGACACAAAGGGAAAATTAAAGAATGGGATGAACACATCAAGACTCTATCCTCTTTTCTTGACAATCTTTTGTACTTTATTTGGACAAATAATTATGCAAGCCACTCCATGGCATGACTAGAAATTAACTATTAGCAGTACCTTATGACCTTGATGCTTCCCATATTCTTTGCAGACACAACACATGAGAGGACTCGCCTGACAGCCCTCTTCTAAACAAACAAACTCAATGGCATGCACTTGGTGTTGGGAGCACATCGTCTTCTCGTGAGGTTTATCAGCAAGAGGTACACGCCTGTGCTTCGCCAGAGTCTTAGTAGAATGAGTAAGCTGGGAACAGTCTGCGCACAGGTGAGTGGCACAAACAGTGCAATACACGGATGCAACATGGGCTTCATCTTCATCGCAACGAATGATACTCTAACAACGAAAACCAGGCAAAACTAAAGTGGTTAACATTTAATCCCAACAATGGAGGAAAAATCAGAAGACTTGTCAACAACAGAGGCTTTCTTTAAAAGCTATACACTAATAAATATTTGGACTCCTTTGAAACTTGATCATAAGTTTCAATAAACTTTATGAAAACACAAGTTTAAAGTGTTCAGTAATGTTATAAATCCAAGCTTCAGTGCAAGTTGTAAAGGTTTGGAGGAGAATAAAAATCTGGCTCTGGGAACTTCAAAGTTCTGTAACAACTCCAAAGCAGTTATTACAGAACAGAGAATTAGTTACAGAAAAATAAAACACAAGAATAGCTGAAGTGTTTACGAAGAATTCCTAAAGAGTTTCAGAAAACTGTGCTTATATGACTAAGTCTAAACTATCAAGATGAGTAACCTTTTCTAAAAATCCTAAAGGCATAAAAAGGGGGTGAAATAGTATGCATGTTTATTAATACCAGCTTATTTTCTGCTTTAGTCAAGTACAAATTAGCATTTAATTATGAACAATTAATTGAAAATTGAAGCTTTAATACTAGATACTGGAAGAAAAGAACAGCATTATTGGTGAAATTACATTTGGCAAAGAACTGATTTTCAATCTTTTTCCTATTTAGAGATAATTTCTGGCAAATATAACTTTTTTTTTTTGTTTAAAACTCAGTACCTCTCCAGACAGACCAATGCCTTCTTCAGCTGTCCCATACTGCCCAGCAGGTCCATTCTGCAAACGTTCCAAGAGTTCCAACAATGCAAAGTTCTTTTTCAATCCCCAGACACCAGAATCTCCTATTTTTGATGAAGAGTTAAACAAAGGGGACGAGAGGAAGAAAAATCTCAAGCACAGTTGAGATTCAGACAAATATTAAGAGCAACCATCTACATTAATATTAACAAAGTGAGATACAACTAGCATTTTTTCTACAAGCTCACTCCATCTTCTTCCTTCCTTTGATCATTGAGCTATTTAATATTTATGCAGATCTTCCCTATTAAAAGATGCCAAGATTATTAAAAATTTAGAAAAACTTAGTAAAAATACTTGTAAAATAATCAGCAATAGCTAACAACTAAAGAATACAAGGAACACACAAACACAGTGTATCATAAAAATTATTGTTTTCAGACGTATAATGAACATTTCTACCCCTCTAACGGAAGCCATGAAGAATTCCCTACTGAGAAACCTTATTCCCTGTATCACAAGATGCAACACCAATTGCAGATCTCACGCCAGCAAAATCTAAGTAAGAGTTAAAACAATATTCAGAAGCAAAACCCAAGGTACTACACTATTTGATAAAATGGAAGATCACTCATACTCCCTAGAGCAAAGAGAAATCCATGTCTACTCCTGCATGATCCCTATTTTGTAGAAGTTAACATGAAGCAATGAGATGAGAAGCAAAATCAGAACTGCATCCCAATAATTGCTGCTAAATGGTAACCGCATAGGCCATATAGCATACAAGAATCCTAGCAGTTGCTTCTTCAAGGAATTGCCATCCCTTGACTTTTTTTCAGTGTAACTGTCATTAATTTAATGACATTTTCTCTGTTGCAAGGAAAAGGTGGCTCATGAGATAAAAGCATCATCTTTGAGTACTTTGAGTACTGATCATTACTTTTTAACCATAAAAAAATCACAAAATTGTTGATGTTGGGAGTGTCCTTTTCATCACTCTGCCAAGGTCACCTAGAGCTGGTTGCCCAGGACCACACCCAGGCATCTTCTGAAGATTTCCAAGGAGGGAGATGCTATAACCTCTCTGAGCAACATGTGCCAGAATGTGGTTACTCTTACAGTCAGAATTGTTTCCTTATATGCAGACAAAACTTCTGCATTTCAGTTTGTCACATGACACATCAGCTATCTACATGAACTCAAGGAAACAGTATTCCCGTGTGTTTTCCCAGAGAACCCAGACTACTTGAATTGTCCAGCTGTCCCATGTTGCTTCCTAACTCCTGAAGTATGCTGCCCTGTGGCAGTCTCGTAGGAGTACGTGTCCTTCATCCTTCTGGAATTCAGTGTAATCTTACTGATCTTTTACAGACATGAAGTTTTACTTCTTCAATATGGACATTTATCAAACACTCCATAGATTGTGATTTATCATTGGAATGAAAGTGCAGTTCTAAATAACCAGACAGACAACTACACAGTTATGAGAAATATCCAGTTGGTAAGCACACTGCTTTATGTAGCTTCCACTTTAATTTCATGGAACTTTTTTTGCTAGACCATCTTCTTCACAGTTTAGACTATAGTACTCTAATATTCTATTTCAAATTTGGTCACTGAGAATTTATGCGCCACACAGATTAAAGGCAATAAATAGATGATATTGTTTTCCTATAGCTATAAATGGGAGCATTTTTAACTATTTTATGCCTCAACACTCTCAATGGGTATAAAACAACACTGATAACCTGTTTAAAAAAATATGTTTATCAGTAAAGATCACACATTTGTTGCTTTCAGAAATGGGCCTATGGAAGCACTAGACAGTAACTAGTGCTATCTAACTGAAGTTAGATACAAAGCAAGGTGCTCTAAAAAGTCAGTGCTTTTAAAGTCAGTGACCTCTGCAGTTATCAGTTCTACGGTGGAAGCCTTCTCTGCTACAGAAAGGCACTACAGTGCCAATACCCAATCTAAGACCAGTGCACTCCACAAAATAAGCTGCAAAAAAACAAACAAACAAACAAAATATTTTGACTTCTATTTATCACAGATCTTGAGGGAGTTTACAGAAGGTACATTCTGTCCCTCCAAAATAACACTAAGCACCAGCAAAGTCATCTGCTTTGACATATTCTGACCTCAGAGCTTAGTAATTTTTTAGGTTGAACACTCCTAGCAAGATTACTGTTTTTTCCATAACACAGAACAAGGAAGAGTCACCTCTTATTACCAGCTGAAGAACTACAGAGGACTACAGACACTTTTAGAAATTAATGTTAATTAATTTAACATTATTTTATTTTTTGACATTGTTTTATTTAATAAATATCAAACCAGTTTCTAAACAGCCTGGATTTGCTAAATGTGTATCTAGACAAACTCTCAGAAAACAAGCACTGGAAAGTGGCTACGTGGTTCCCTTCTAGGGCATACAAAATAGACACATTAACAACACAGCAGTATAATACTGCTGATACTAACATGCACCTTCTATTTTCAGATTAGCCACTAATCCAGATAGCCATTAATAGCCCAGTATAAATGGACGTACATGTACCAAAAGGATAAACCTACTTAAGTAAGAGATTATAGTTCCTAGTCTTTAAGCAAACATTGTCTTAGCCTTTAGGCAAACACTGGGTAAGGTTGCAAGAGTAACAAGCTACTAAAGAGTTTCTTACAAAAGTCTTTTTTTTCACAGGTTTTAGGGTTTGTTACAAAAACCCTAGACACTGAGAAGTACTCTTTCTCAATTTACAACATTGTATGTGATTTTAATCATGTTAGTTCTGTTTCATGTCTTGCCGTGAAGAGAACGTCAAAATAAAACTAATTTGCTTAATTGTAACCAAGAAGATCAGAAAAGATAAGTCAGTAGCTATTATGTAGTTATTTTTTGTTCATAACTCTAAGACGTCATGAGAAACAAAGACACATGGCTCTTACATTCTTTCAATTATGTATCATGAGACTTGATAATACAAGTACAAGCAATTGTATAACATATCCATCTTGGTCACAGCTAAAAAAAAAAAAGCGAAGATTACATGCTAACTTTTAGTTTATTGAAACAGAATTTATAACCTATAAGCAAGCACCCGATAAAACATAGAATCACTGAATAATCTTGAGTTGGAAGAGATCCGCAAGGATCACTGAGTCCAACTCCTGGCCCTGCACAGGCCATTCTCAATGACCACACTGTTTGCCTGAGAGCATCCTCCAAACGCTTCCTGATCCCTGGCAGACTTGGTGCTGTGATCACTCCCCTGGGGAGCCTGTTCCAGTGCCCAGCCACCCTCTGGGTGAAGAACCTTTTCCTAATATCCAACCTAACCCCACCCCCAACACAACTTCGGGCGATTCCCTTGGGTCCTGTAACTGCTTGCCAGAGATAAGAGATCAGTGCCTGCTCCTCCTCTTCCCCTCAGGAGGAAGTTGTGACTGCAGTGAGGTCTCCCCTCAGTCTCCTCCAGGCTGAGCAGACCAAGTGACCACAGCCACTCCTCATACAGCTTCCCCTCAAGGCCCTCTACCCCTCCACTGGACACTCTCCAGTGCTGTCCTGGCACTGTGGCACCCAAAACTGCCCCCAGCACTCGAGGTGAGGCCGCCCCAGAGCAGAGCAGGACAATCCCCTCCCTTGCCTGGCTGGCCATGCTGTCCCTGATGCCCCACAGGACACGGGTGGCCCTCCTGGCTGCCAGGGCACTGCTGGCTCATGTTCAACTTGCCATGGACCAGAGCCCCAGGGCCCTTTCCATGGCACTGCTGTCCAGCCTCTCATTGCCCAGTCTGTCTGTACACCCAGGGCTGCCCCATCCCAGGTGCACAACCCTGCACCTTCCCTTACTCTTGAGCTTGGTGTGGTTGGTGACTGCCCAACCCTCTCTGCAGGGCCTCCCGGCCAGAGTCAACAGCTCCTCCCAGTTTTGTATCATCTGTGAACTTCGTATCCCTCCCAGTCCTGCACCCAATCATTTATAAGATGTTGAAGGGCACAGAGCCTAAGGTGGAGCCTTGTGAAACCCCCCTAGTGACAGGTCACAACTCTGTTGTCACCCCCATTGACTGTAACCCTCTGTGCCTGACCCCTGAGCCAGCTGCTCTCCCACCACGTGATGTGTTTATCCAGTTGTGTGCTGGACATTCTGCCCAGCAGGATACCATGAGAGACAGTACCAAAACTTTACTGAAATACAAAAAGACAACATCAACTGGCTTCCCCTGATCAGCTAGGTGGATTACCTTGTCATAAGCATGCATTCTCATAAAGAAGTCATGTCTCCTTTCACTGGTATCTATCATAAAGTTTACATATTTGCACAAATAGGACTTAGCTAAAATTTTTTTATAGGTAAAGTAAAAAGGAGCAATCTGACCTACACTTTTTCAACACAACTGACCAAGTCTTTATTTTATATTTAAAATCATTAAACGACGAGTTCTGTAAATACATTCATTTACTCTCTTAGACTTCGGCTCAAATTCTGCTTTGATCACAAATGTAAGAGAGTCTAGTGATCTCATCCTTGTGCAGACAAAGAATGTTTGTGCCCATTAGAAAAATCATTACACATTCTGACTGTCATCTCAAAAGAAGAATAAGACATGAATAGCAGGAAATGTATCAACTGGGAATGAGATAGTGACAGACCGAAGATACTAAGACTGACTTCAGCTAACAATACAAACGTCAATTTCAGAAGCATGAAGCTTGACTGCTGAAGTATTATAAATAATGAAAGGGATAAAGGAACAACTTTTGTCTAAATGTTTAACTGCATTTTCTTGCACAGCATTTTTAAGCTTTAGCTTGGCACTCAAACACTAGCAAAGACGTGTAAATGTAAAAAACACCAATCAGATGGATTCCATGAAGGATGCCATCACCTGCATATCTTGTGAACGAGTTTTAATGGTGGAAAATAATTTCAGCTCTGAAGTAATGGTAGACAGAGAGAAATTCCAAAGCTGCGACATCAGTGCATTTTCCCTAAAATTACCCTGGTCGGCATATTAATTTAAAAAAAACCCCAGAATCCAAAAGAAAGAAACAAACAAAAAAAACCAACCCACCAACAAACAAACAAAAAAAAAACACCAGCCAAAAATAACCAGTGAGAGACAGGAAGAGAAAAAACAATTTGTAAGAAATTATTTGCCTTTTCTCCTAAATCAACATACTCTAAAGAAAATCTTTGAGAGGAGCCTCTTTTTCTATGGACATCATTTATTGGATTTTCCCCCATATAAACTGTCTGAATCAACACTCTCCAGAACACATGACTTGAAAAGTTTTACAATCAAACAAACTTTTCTATTGCACCTTTTTGGTTAAAAAAAGTTAATCCAATTGAAGACAACAGTTCACATACCTTCAGCATGTACATACTCACTTAAAATTTTCCATTAGAAGACTGATCACAGCCACCTTCATTAAAGAATTCTTTTAAAACCCAACAAAAATAAATGTTTTGTCTATTCTGCAATGCAGAATGGTTTGGGCAAGCTTTAGTCCTATTTGTTAATTACAAAATGTTTTCTCTTGTAACAGGATTCTATTCTATTCTATCCTAGGTGAACTATTAGAAAATTTTGCTAAGCATGTAAACAACATTTCGATTAGTACAACGTAGCAAATGTATAGATAGCTCAAAGAGGGGCCATGATGTGCTGCACTCCACAAAACTTCCTAGTTTTATATCCTAGAAGCAGTAATATGTCTCAAGGGTGTTGGACATGGAAAGACTAAAAGTGCCTATGACCTCCCCCTCCCTCAAATCACAAGGCAGAACTTTTATTCACAGAAGTATTTTTATTTTCAAGCTCTTTGGCTAAGATTTTCTACCGATTACTTTTGTGAGCAACTGTTGATTATAGTGCATCCTTCTTCTTTCTAGACACAGGATGCAACTCTATTTATCAACTTCTCAATAAACAAGGATCCTGAAGCTTTTCATCCTTCTTCCTAACTGTAGGGGACTTGGAGGTTTAATAACACTTCACTGCATTTCACCAAAACCTCATCAGAAAGATGAAAAAAAAAATCTGTAAATGCTTTTGTAAAGCTTCATTCTCATCAAACATGAATCACACTGAAAAAATATGATAGGATCCCTTCAGATGCCTGGGAAAAGTGGCATAATAAAAACTAAGAAGCAACAAGTTCCCCATCACAAGAAAAAAAGCAGTGGTCTTGGACAAAAATGTTTCATAACAACAGGACTAAGTGTTGTGCTCTAAGAGTCTCCCTCTAAAAGCACAGTTTAAGAAATCTTGTGCAGCTGTAGAGTCATAGATAAGAAGCCAAACAAACCATTACTCTTAACAACTCTACTAGGCTGGCAATTATTCATTATTCTCATATTTTACCATCTCCCTCACTCAAAAAACAAACCCCTCTTTCATAGAGACTGATATTTCTCTTTCTGATTTCTATCTTCACAAAAACATCCTGCAGAGTTCCTTAAAATTCCTAGCAGATTCTTGTACTTCAAAGTCAAGTGAATTTGATACTTAAACATTTCTTTCATGGTTGACGAGATTAGAGATGTCCTTTTCTGAAGATTCTCCTTTCAACAGGCTCCTTTTTCCTCCAGTGCTATTCAAAACTGCTGGAGCCAGTTCTGTTAACAAGTTCTTTTTGATACAGCTTCCTCTGATAACTTGTCTTCTCTATAACCCCATGTGAACTAGGTAATTCTTATTCTGAAGAAATTATATGCATGTCTCATCTTTTGCTTAAAATAAACTTTCACTGTAAGAAAAAAATCTTTATCTTATCCTTACAAATACCATGTGCAGACATTCTTAGAGTACGGGAATTCCTGTTAATAGCCTGCCACTACCAATAATGAATGTATAGAAGTCATTAACATTGTAAAAACCAGGTTTGTTATCACTGACCCTTCCCTCTGTATCACTTCATCATGAATTTTTGTTTGTCAAAAATTTATGTATCCAATTACATGGGTTCAGTGTTTAGGACAATAGGAAACTAATACGCATACTTAGGAACCTTTACACAGAAACATTAAACAGAGAAGTCCCTTTGTAAATATAGGTGTACAAGAAGATGTCCAGGTATAAAGCGTGCAAGCCCAGGTTCAAGAACATAAAGGCAAAATCTTTACTTTCTTTTCCTTACTGCACATTCATGACTTGGAAATATTGTCACTAAGTGGAGCACTAAGAATCTATGTCAAGCATTATCTTCTAAATACCCTTGACTGTCAGGTTACAAGAATGTCAAAATTCTATTTTCTTACCTAGTTCAGTAACTTGTCGATCAAAAGGACAACGAACTGCTCTGCCATGAAGGGGAAGCCGGGTAAGGCAGTCATGGCAGACAGTATGGCCACACAAAAGCAGCCGGGGAACTTTGTCCCCTTGCAAAGAAAATACATCTTCACAGACACCACACTCAAGAACCTGCAAGTTAAAAAAGACCATATTTGGTTTTAAGCTAATTAAAAAGCAAAACTTCACACAGAAAGCTATATGACAATTTATTTTACAGATGTTCAAGCAATCACAGTGCATAAGCTGAGTCAGTAATTTTGCTTTATATGCACACACATAACAATCATATTATCGATTTTTAAAGAGTAAATAAATAATTAGACACAAACAGAACATTTTAACTCCTCAGCATCCTGCCTGACCACCACTAGTTCCTACCCACTTCATTTAATACACTGCCACAAGACAAGCCTACTAATCCAGAGGTACAACCAGAATAAACATCCTCGCAGGAAAAGGAAGCAGCCAGCAAGACCCTGCCAGAGCAGAGTGTCGGCCGGTGGAGTTTCCCCTCGCAGCTGATGCTCATAAAGAGGTCAGTCATACCAAGTGAGCCTCTTAGCAAGCTACAAACGCAGCACCGAGCTAGCGCGAGCAAACAGTTGCGGGTCGGAATACCCCACGCTATAAACAAAACGCAAAACTGATGGTCATACAGAAAGAAAAAAAAACCCCAAACCAATCCATAAGCGCGGCACTCCAGGGGGCACATCCTGTACCACAGGCCTCCCGTGCCGCGTCCTGAGCGGGCACAGTCCGCCCCACCACAGGAGCTGGGCCGAGCCGCCGCCTCACCTTCACCGCAGCGCCCGCCGGGCCGCGACCGCCACCGCCAGGTCCGCGGCCACTCTCCGGCCCGGCCTTGTTTACAGCGAGGGCCGCCATCTCGGGGAGGGCGGAGCGGCCCCGGAGGAAGGAGCGGAGAGCTGCCGCCGCCTCAGGCACCACCCCGGCAGGCGCAGGCGCCGCCCTGCAGAACTGCAAAACTACAGAAATGCAAAACTACTACTCCCAGCGTGCCCCACAGGAGCACTGGCGGGAGGAGGAGGCGGTGGTGCCGCGTCCGAGCCGCCCATGGAACCCTGGGGGTTGTAGTCCCTCCCGCCGCGCTGCAGCCTGGGACGGCCGTGCCTGCTGCCGCCGCAGTCTGCGCGCCTCCTCCCGCTCCGCCGGCCATCCCGCGGGGTGAAGGCCATGGACGTCAACCAGCCCAAGCAGGAGCATTTGCTGGCTCTGAAAGGTACCAACAGCGCGGCCCCACCGGTTCCCGCTCGCCCGGCCCCGATTCGGTGGTGAAACAGCGTGTCTGATCCGCAGCCGAGGGTGTTTCTCCCCCCGGTTTAGAAGGAGGTGGAGCAGGGAGCGGCGCGGCGCTCGGCGCCCGAGGGCGTTAGGGAGCGGTGAGGGCTGTTCTGCCGTGCCGCGCACACCACAGGGTGTGCATCTGGCGTGAGGGGCTCAGCGCGGCTGCCCGACTGTGTCAGTGCTTTGCATAAGGCTTCAAAGAAAATGTTCAGCTATAATTTCCTTTCCAGTTATCCTGCTTCCTCTTTTGTTTGTTTGTTTTTCAGGACGAGAGGACACAGTCTTAAACTGCGTCAGGGGAGGTTTAGGTTGCGCGTTAGGAGGGATTCCTTCACAGGAAGGGTGATTAGACACTGGCATGGTCTGCCGAGGGAGGTAGTGGAGTCACCGTCCCGGAAAGTATTTAAGGAAAGACTGGACGTGGCACTTGATGCCGTGGTCTATTTAACAAAGTGGTGTTCGGTTTTACGTGGCATTCCACGATCTCAGACGTCTTTTCCAACACAGTTGATTCCGTGATTCCCCTTCGGATGGTTTTTGCCCTTTTCACCTCATGCTTAATGTGCTATTACGAGGCTTACCTCCTTGTTTCAGGGATCACGAAGAGTAAAAATACAAATGTGTAGGTCACTTGCATGCCTCCAAAATTAATGTAGAAATCAAGAGAGCCCTGTGAAGAATTTGATAATTTCTGAATCATAAATGCTGCTAGTTATGTACATGTAATAAAGAGCTGATTAGAATCTCACCTCTGCAAGCATTCTAGATCAGTGAGACTGCCCAGGTGGATAAAGTAGTGCAGATATGAGTAATTTCAGAGACCATCTTTTAGTTTTAAAACTCTCCTGGACAGAGTTTTTAATGGTGTCTCCATGTGCTGGTAAACCATAATTCAGAGCTCAACAAGCTCTTTTTCAAATACATATACACACACGCAATAAGGGCGAAAACATGAAACACCAGCAGCTGCCAAATGTGTTTTGGTAGTAATTGATTCAAAGCAGAAAGCTTTATGGTGGATGATTTTGCTTTTACAAGAAACCAGTGCCATCCTTGGTTTTGTATTGAATTTAATCCAGGTTGTAGGTTTTGTAGAAGTGGGGAAGGTATGGGGATTGATTTCTGTTGTGACAGTATTAAACAAAATCTTGACAGTGGCAATCCTAGATTTTATTATTTTAATATTATATATGTTACTGCTCTCCATTAGGGAATGTGAAATGATTGCAAATTTCTTGGTGCAGGGAGGAAGGGGGAGAAGGGTAGGAAATAGGAGAGCAGTACTGCATGTTTTACTTATATTTCATAATAGTGTAGTTCTCCCTTCACCATGCTTCTGAATTTAATATAATCTTTGCGTGACAAAGATTTGACAACTTTGACAACTTAATAAGTTGCTTAGTTATTCCAAGAGTCTAATAAATTAAAAAATTATCAGTTCCTTAAGGATTAAAGCATAGTTGCATGTAATGCTTGGAAGCTTTGAGGCTAAAACTAGATGTGTAGTTCTGATACAAAATGGAAGCAGGCAGCTTTAATTTGCCTAGAGCACTTCCCTTTTAACTTTACACTTTAAAAATTACTGTATCAGTTGGTACTATTTTAGGAAGGGTTTCTGTAACATATGTGTTTTCTAGTTACTTAATGTGCCTAGGCTAAAAGTGTGGATATATAGGAGTAAAACTCTTAAAAATGATTGTCTGCTAAATTTGAGAAAATAGGCAGTAGTAATTGTGTGCCTTTTAATATGCATCATGACAATATAACCAGAAAAGTGATGGATGGCAAGTGTGAGATGGTGACAGTAAAAGAGTTCTCTTGGAAAATGACTGTTTTGAGTAAGCCGTGTGCATGTGGATAATGTTCAGTGTACTGAAGTTACACTGGTAATGATGGAATACAGCCACTGATATTCAGCCTAGATAAAATAGAATGTTCTGATATATATCTCACGTATTTTTACTACCTGTTTCTTTCTTGAAAAATATCCTAGCAACGTTTGTCTTAATATGGTAGCGTCTCATTATTTTATAATACTTCTGCTTTAGGTCCTGTTTTCCACTGATCTTTGCATCATGGGGCAAGGAAATTCTTGTAAATAAGATGTTTCAGTCTAGATACAAGAATGATTATCAAGAGACTGTTTTCCTAAGAATCACTGGATTCCTACTGTTCAAGCATGGAAGTGGTCTTGCACTATCGACCACATCAGAGAGATCTAATAAAACTGCAGAAATTTGCAGAAGCAGCAGTGAAGGAGTTTCCCATTCGCCAATTACCAAGATTTGCACCCTGGTTTCTAAATGATTTACACAGACTTCCCCTCAAACCAAAAAAACAGGCACCTGTTATTTCTTGTGAGGAAGTGGAAGAACTGAAGCAGCTTTCTACACCTTCAGAATATGTTACTGGATCTCCTGATTATGACTGCACAAAAAATCTCCTTGAGTTTCACTCTAGCATGAAACATGGTCCAACTTTAATCCAAGCACAGGCTGCTCACAGACCAATTAACTTGGACTGTCAAGGAGAACCACCACCTAAAGGAAAACAAAAATTGAAAAGGTCTTGGAGTGTCTCTCTCCCTAGAGCTAAGCTCAAAAAAAAGATTCATCCTTTATCTCAAGAACTGCAGAATAATTTGGAAAGACTAAAGCTGCATGCATTTTGTAGAGCCAAGTGGACAATTGAACAGTCTCTTTGTAAAAACCAGAATCTGGAGGACATATGGATAAAATTGAATAGACTCATTAAACAGAATGAATTGCCATCTTGCAATGCTACTATCCAAAGATCTGTGGGACAGATATGGATTTTCTGTGATATATTATACTGTGAATATGTTAGAAATATTCTTAGGGAAAAGCTAAGTCTTACAGATAAAATGAATTTGCTTGTACATAAATATGGAATTATATTTAGTTTATAACTTCAGATATAGTTTAATCATAACATTACTGTCAGAAATACTAGAGTTTTTAAGCACTTTAGAATATATAGACCTTAGAACAACTGATTAATTGACAGTAAGAAAACTACTTATGTTACTTTGCTATGGTTTTCTAACTATAATGATATATTTCTTTAACTTTGTTTTGCCTCAAGACTTATAGTTCTGTTAAGATTAGTAAGTTTCTGTTTGGTTTAGTACTGTGTTTTATAGCTTTTCTCTACTTTGGTGATCTAAAGGAAAAAATTAAAGTAAAAATTCCAGCTATTGTGGCAAGCTATGTCAGATAATAAAATTAGTGTTGTCAATTAAACAAAGTACATCCTCTCTGCTTCTATTGGAATTAGGAGAAGGAAAGATGTTTTTAAGTGTGTTGTAATAATTGTTATAATAGCTGTAACTGACATTAAGATTTTCAAGATCTGATTATTTCCTAAAAATAAGTAATGAGTATTTTAAATGTGAGTTTTTTAAATGATGGCATATCCCTCTCATGAAGTACAAACTTACTTTATGTGGGATATATGCACTGTCTTAGTAATGTTAGCTATATTTTCACAGAAGGATTAGCGACAGCTTCAGTAGAAGCTGTGAGCTGAATAATAATGAACAACTTAAAAATTGCTGGTTTATGCCTTTGATAATTTTTTTTCCTGATGTTTCTGTTCTTTTGTCTCTTACTATATTTGGGAACAAGAAAACACTAGCTTCCAGCTAAAAGTGAGGAGATTAAGAAATGAGGCATCTATCTGAAACCTTTTGTCTTTGAGAATTTGAATGCCTTTTATGGTCATAAAAGGCAGAGTTCAAGATGACTTTTTGTCTCCTAAAATAATGAAGTGTTCCAAGGTCATGCTGTCCCTGCTTAATTTAAACTTTGGAGGGTTAGTAGAGAAGTTAAACTGGATCAATATGACTGCAAGGTTATGCATTTGCACTCCTACTAATTCCAGACAGTTTTGCTGTAGCTGGAGGTCAAGGTCTGTAGCATCTGGAAAAGGGGGAAAACAGTATTTGTAGATTGCTAGATTGTCATTAATGCCACTCACACCTTAGCATAACTGAGATCCCTATGTAAAATGAAAGTAAATTCCCCTCAGACTTAACATTCTTATAACATCCTGTGTTAGATAATCATATTTTATTATAGGCATTACATTTTTTTAGATAAAATTTCTCCATTTGAGTCATTGACATGTATTTTTAAACTTTGAATTTTAAGACATTTGTAGATGACTTATATTGATGTTTGGAGTGTCTGTGACATTTAATATGACCACTTACCAAAACTGATGCAAAATACTGTCTAGACTGCATTATAACTGCAGTATTACTGTGGGTTGTTATTAGTTTTAAAGCTTGTATAGCCAAATTTTTCACTGACATTATATTTCTGAGCTTAACATTAATAGTAACAAAATTTCTTTGTGCATCAGCATTTTTGAAGATAAAATGAAGTAAAATGCAATATGATTTGAGTTCTATTTAATGTATTTTGTATCTAGGATCTTAGAAGAGATGATACATTTTCTAACATTAATTTAGTACTCCTAATAAATGTGATAATATACCTATCATAGTTTGTTTTGACTTAATTCTGTATGTATTTAATTATTTTCTGAAACATGACAACTTTTTCTTTAGAAACAGCAAATACTAGTTATACAGGCTTAGTGTGAATTTGAATAAAATTGGATGATGCCAGTAATACAGTCTAAGTAGATTAATTTGATATACTGACAAAAGAGCTAAACAAACATTTTACCAAACAGAATGAGAGATTGTTATCACTGTAGCTGCCAGCTTTGTGCTGTTTTGGGTTGGCTTGTATGTGAATAATGGTAGATGCATGGCTAGCTGTGAGCCCCTCAGCTGGTAACTGAGGTCTTGTAAGAGTGAACACCACATTTGATTGCTCTGCAGAATTACTACAGTCTTGGTTAGCACCAGTACACAAGCTGAAATCCAGGCTTTCATTTTGTTCTCTTCAAGGAATGCTTAATTCATAAGCATGTGTAATTCAGTATCTTTTCTTTTTCATTTTCAATGTTGAATGTGGTTCACTATTTACTCTATTTTGTATATCTTGGGTTTTGTTTAATATACCTTGTGGTTCTAAGTCTTCAAAGGTCACCATAACAAAGAGAATATATTCTCTTTTTTTCATGTGAAAAGTGAGAACTGGTTTTGTCAATGCTAATTTGCATAGCTCTACTATCTGGTAGCATAAGTTCTTGTGAACCAATACAGCCCACTGCACCCAAGTGTCTGTCAAAGTAATGGAATACTTTACACTACTGGAGACAGTGAATGCTGTCTGGACACAAAAGCTGTACAAAAGTACAATAAGAGTAAACCCACCATACCTGTGTCAGTGCAAAGGTATTGATTGACTTGTTGCAATCAAGAGAAATCCTTTTGGTTTATTTTTTAGTTTTAGTTGGTCTTAAGTTTGTTAAGTTTCAAAGAAAAAAGCCCTAACGGTTTTTACATATTGAGATTAACACCTAAGATTACAAATGCTCAATTTTGTTTCATACGAATGCCTTCATGATAAGCTATATTTAAGTTTAGAACCTTTGGTTAATTTGAAGTAGGAGAAATTCTGTTAAATAGTAGCACCTTAAACCTGTCATTTAAGTGAAAATAATGTAATTTTGAGTGTGAGTTAAAATAGCCTTTGAAAATACCACTTTCTTGAAGTAGAGTTTTTTTAATAGGAAAACCTTAATGATTTTGATTTTATCAGTATCAATAAAATAGCTTTGTTGTATTTTCATGAGGTTTTTGTGCTGGTTTGAGTTTAAAGTTTGTGACTTAAGAGAAAAAGCAGTGGTATAAATAATGTAGGCTTTTAGTCTTGTAACTCTACCTTGTGTAAACGTTAAAGGTTAAGATGTAAATGCAATTTCTAATAGACTGGTGTTTGACTGAAAGGGTCTGTACTAGTCGTCATGTCCCATTCTAGGGCAACAAGGATCACAGGACAGGCACTTAAGCTGGAAAAATCTACAAACAAATGAAACGGACACACTTCTGAAGACCGCAAAGCACTTAATGCTGTAGCAGGTGTAAGACCTCTAGCACATCAAATTGAAAGCAGTAGATGAGTAGGTTAGTTCACCAGCGATAGAAAGCAAGAGGAAGCAATGGCATTCTTGGATCTTAGAATAGCAGGGAGGTTTTTCTGTATTGTGAAAGGCCATGTGGTCCTTTTTAAGACTGAGACTTATTTGGTGGTTGTGGTTTGTTGGGTGGTTTTGGGTTTTTTTGTGGAAGTTGAAAAACAAAATTAAAAATAGTTGTTTGATTGACCAAATTTTTTTTTAATTTTTGTTTTTATTTTTATTTTTGCAGTGATGAGGCTAACCAAACCTACCTTATTCACTAATATTCCGGTGACTTGTGAAGAAAGAGATTTGCCAGGTAAGTCTTTTCTACTGACTGATTATTATGTATATTTTACCAAGTTTAAGCAGTGTGACCATCTAACATTTATATGTTAGAGGAATCATGACCTCCCATAGACTCTTATTTGAAACAGCAATATACTTAAAATTTGGTAATAGCTAAAGGAAAGTACCAAGGTGCACTCTGTAGCTCTTGACCTGTATCTCTGAAAGATTGGTGATGATACTCAAACAAGCACATTACCTCAAAGTTTGAGCAATTGACATACACAATGAGATGCAGTTCTGTGAGGGAATGTGTAAGTGGAGAAAGATTTGCTTTACTATATTTTTTTTTTTAATTTGGAGAAAAGGCCCTGGTTGTTAGAACCAACACATGAATGTTCTGTGGAAAACCAGTCTAGCAAGAATCACTGATTTTGAGTTGTATTATGCTTGGTGTACCGTCATGAATTGGAAATTCCTGGGTTGTCTCCCAGAAATACTTGAGGTGCTGAAGCCAAGTATAAGACAGTCAAAGGAATGATTCAAGAAGGAGGGTTGTGTGGAAATACAAAGCAAGTAGGGGAAGACAGTAAGTGAGGTTGATTACTTCTGTTATGTAATGTGGTTTAGATGGATAGAATTTCTCTCAAAATTCAGTGTTAATTTGAGCAATGCCTTTTGGATTGTGCACTTCAGTATGTACATACTGAGTAAATTATTGGACACAAGTGTCTTGAAGTTAAATTATAACTTATAGCAGGCCTATAGAAATAAATTTCATCCCTAAACAAGTTTATTGTAAAAGATGTATCTAAAATAAACTACATCTGAGTAAGTGATCATGTGTCTAACTTAAATGTAGACAAAACTTTGGACTTAGCAAATATTTACTTAATAGGAACTTGATATTTTTACAGGTAATCTATTTAACCAGCTCATGAAAGATGATCCTTCTACTGTAAAGGGGGCTGAAACTTTGATGTTAGGAGAAATGCTGACTTTGCCTCAAAATTTTGGGTAAGAATAAATTATTGTAATTGTAATATGCAAGGTTTAGGAGTCATACTTCTCTTTCTGTTTGAATACCATTGTTCTGCAACAAGATGTTCAGTCATTTAAAAAAAATATGTGGCTTGATTTATAAATATATATGTACATGCTGCCTGATGTTTCTTGTCTGTAGCCTGACTGAACCTAATAAGGATTGAAAGTTGAAAGAGATTTGCAGCTGTGGGTGAATTTCTAAGGTAATACTATAAACCATGTTATACTAACAGAGTTTACTACTGTGATTGTTGTGGGTACTGAAAGCCATCTTCTTATTCCTGTCAGACTTTTAGCTAGAAAAAATTCTGATTTGTTTATTCTCTTTTAAAACTGCCTTAGAAGGATGACTTCAGAAGTATGGGTGTGCAAATGCCAATTTTCTTCTAGGGTTTGATCTGGCAAATGTATGTGTGCATGAGCTTAAAAATGTTTCAGTGAAATGTTCTGGTTTTTAATAACTGTTACTAAAATTTTTTTTTTTTCTTCCTGAAATACAGAAATATATTTCTGGGAGAGACATTTTCCAGTTATATTAGTGTGCACAATGATAGCAATCAAGTTGTCAAGGACATACTGGTGAAGGTATGTGAAGAAAAATCGACTTATAAAAGATTTATAAAAAAGTAAACCACAATTATTATATTTTTTGACAATACATTGCATGTTTAATGCTAATACATAGACTTTAGGAAATATATGTCACTTTTTACAATCCAGAAAAAAAAACCTGGAAACTGGAAAGAGTAAGGCATAAAAATAGCAATTATTATAGAATTCTTCAAAGATTAAAATGAAAAACTAGGAATGTGCCAAAAAATTACAGAATCATAGCGTTTAGGTTGGAAAAGACCTCTGAGGTCACCAAGTGGAACTGTTAACCCAACACTGCCAAATCCACTGCTGAACTGTGTCCCTAAGTTCTCCATCTGCACAAGTCCCCTTCAGGGATGGTGGCTCAACCACTTCCCTAGGCAGCCTGTTCAATGCTTGACAGCCCTTTTGGTGAAGAAATTGTTCCTGCTATCAAATCTGAACCTCCCCTGGTGCAACTTGAGGCCATTTCCTCTTGCTCCAATCATTTGTTACTTCTCAGAAGAGATCAGCTCACACCTGGCTACAGCCTTCTTTCATGTAGTTGCAGAAAGCAGTAAAGTCCCTCTCCTGAGCCTTTTTCTCCTGAGTAAACATCCCCACCTCCACTGACCTTCTTTGGACATGCACCCTTCTATTTAAAACTTCTCTGAACAATTGGTGTAGCAAAACTCCCACAGCTAAAAAATGGAGTTACATTCACTTACCTTCACTTTCAATGAGATCTTCAGTTCCCTGTGAAGCATACACTGATCTGTATATTGTATTAATTATTTTCTAGAGAAAATGAATTTATTTTACTGATAAAATAAAACAGAGTAAAAATTTCAGAAGTCATTGTGGAACTCAATGTAAAAAGTAAATAAGAGATTTTGTAAGCTGTATGGTAAAAGACTGGACTATTTATATGTTTTAGAACTTGCCTTTAGCTTTGTAAGTATCTCATCATCTTAATATATGTCACGAAAGATGTCTGAGTCAAGAATATCACAGAATATTCTGAGTTGGAAGGGACCCACAAAGATGAGTAAGTCCAACTTTTAAGTCAGTAGCCCACTCAAGGATTGAACCCACAGCCATGCTGTTGTGAGCCCCATGTTCTGACCAGCTGAGCTCTTACAATATGTGTGAAAGCTCTACAATATGTAGAGTACAAAATGCTCAGTGAGACCTAGTACTTTATAACATAAGTTACTTTTCTTTAACACAAATTAAACAGCTGTAGTTCTAACTGATGCTTTGTTTTTCCATCCCCAGGCTGATCTTCAGACAAGTTCTCAGCGTTTGAACCTTTCAGCTTCTAGTGCTGCAGTGGCAGAACTTAAACCTGACTGTTGCATTGATGATGTGATCCATCATGAAGTAAAGGAGATAGGAACACACATGTAAAAATTCTAACTTTTTCCATTATTAAATGAGCTTAAATGAAACTGGAGTACATGCATGCTATTCTGCTTTTGATATAGCACAAGATTTAAAGTAACACGTCTTTTTTTTTTTAATTTGGTTTTTTTCAGCTTAGTTTGTGCAGTAAGTTATACTACGCAGACTGGAGAGAAGATGTACTTTAGAAAGTTCTTCAAATTTCAGGTATTTCCTGAAGTATTTTACTCTGCTTTTAAGAAATGTACGAGTCTGGAAAATGCATTTTAAAACATTTGGTACTTCATAAGCACTTTTACATACCAAAAATCTGTCCCCTTTTAAAAGTGAACCATTAAGAGCCACAGCTTCAAACTTACTGGTGTTTTCCAATTGCCACACAGTTAAACATCTCAGAACTAATAAATATTACATCTAATTATTTTTATTAATTTATTGAGAACAAAAATGTGCTCTTAAAAAGTCCCTTTTTATAGCAGACAGCTCTATGACTGTTTTTAAACAGAACAAGTATTGGTCATTCCGGCTTTGATACATCCAACCATTGAGCTTGTATTGTAAAATTCTGATTTTTCTTTTGGTGTGTGTCACCTTATTAAACTGGATTTAAATAGTTTGGTTTTTAGAGGAATTTAAGCAAAGAAGTCTATTGTATTATATCTAATACTGACAGAGGTAATTGACAGAATTTAAACCTTTTATTCTATCACACAAATTTCAAGATTTGCGATAAGAGTGACTGAGGAAAGCAAGAAACTAATCTGTGGCCTGGTTCTGGCAAGAAAGAGTCTGTTTAATGTGTATTTCATGGATGTTTAATTTTCTAGAGAATTATATTGAGACTTGGATATTGGTGGACTAATCTTCATGGAATGGAGTATTGCATGACATGCTTTACTGCATACATTTTTAGATACTCTGACAGAGCATCTGGTACTATATTATATACTTTTGTCCTAAAGCTGTTTCAGGGGAGGTTTGGGTTAGATAGTAGAGAAGGTTCTTCACCCAGAGGTGAAGACACCAGAACAGTCTCCCTAGGGAGGCGGTCACAGCGCAAAGCCTGACAAAGTTTTCATGAAGCATTTGGACAATGCTGTTAGTAACATATTCCTGGAGGTTGGACTTGATGTCTTTGTGGTTATCTTCCTACTCAGTATATTCTATAATACTATGGGGCAACTATTTTGCATTTTGCTATTTTCTAGTATTCTATCTAGGTACTTCATAAAAAAATAACTTCAGTCTTTAGAAGATTAAATTGCCATGCATTAGAAAGAACACTTGAGTGCTGTTAGTGTTCATGGGCCTTGAAATGCCAGGTATTGATTAGTCAAAGATGTTTCCTGACAATCCTAGAGAAAATGGTTTCATACAAATTTTTGTGTTGCCCTCCCTCTGAAACTAGCATCTCTGTAGAGTTTCTTCATCTTCATTGAAGTTAATTTTCATCTTTGTGTGCTTTGTTGTGCTTTCCTTATGACACTGCTTCCCTTTCCATTTCTCCATTGTTTTCCGCTGTTCAGTGTTCTGTTTCTCTATCCCCTCTAGGCTTTCTATGATTGCATACACATTCATGTGCAAGCTTCAGATCTCAGCTTTTCTCTGTTCCCTAACGTTCCTCATGTCACAGCTTTGTACAAGATTTGTCTCCTTTAGATTTTGTATGCAAATTTATTTGTGCAGTTTTTTGGGGGTTGGCATGCATGTATAATTGCCATGGTTTTTAACTGAACCCACCCAGCACAGGCAACTGAATTGTCAAAACAGTTGAAGCCAGCTGTCAAATAAGAAGCCCTCCATTCAAAGAATTAAGCATAAGTATACATACACTTCCTTATATTTCTATAAATACTCTCTGATTGATTATGAGAAAACCATTGTACTGAGAATTTTGGCTGTTAGTTTTTAAATTTGACATGGAGACACCAGTAGGAAACCTGAGAATGAACAAAAAGGAGTGTTACAGAAAACTGAACTATGTCTTTATAGTGAAAATTCATGGCTGCTAGTGATTGAGATGTCACTAGCTATTTTATAATAAAAAAAAATTACTCTACAAATTCTCAGATTTTTCAGTTACATTTTCTAGCATCTTTTAAGTTGAACTGGTGTTAGTTGGTTTGAATCAGCTTCTTTTTTAAACCAATATATGTAGTTTTATACTGATTGACAGTGCCCTTCTGTTCCAAAGTCTTCTCTAAGTCATTCACAGCATTATATTTTCATGGAGAAGGAATGATTCTTTCTAGGATTGGGTGGTTTTGAACCTCACAATAACTTTTTATATTTTACTGGAATATCAATTGAAATTTACTGCAATAAATGGAAAGACTGTTTATCAGAAGAGAGAGAAAAAATTCAGCATGTTGGAAAATTTGTAAGAAGCTCACTGAAGAAAAATATTTGACAGAAAAAATTGTCTTTCAACAAAGACCTAAATTAATTAATTTTTTTTTTTTGACTAGAGAAAGATGGTTATGAATACTTGAAAGATTTGAACTTTATGCATTTTAAAATGATGAAATCTCTGCAAAGACAACTTCTTGATCTTGAATTCTTCAGTGCTCAAAAATTTGTTGACAACTTGGAACATTAGAGATCTCTCAGGATGCAGTGTACTTAATATGCAAACAAAAGAAGTTTCCCTTTGTAACAGGAAACAAGTGTCTTCAGAAACAGAATTTAAATTTGGTTTCTTACAAGTATGATAGCAGATTATTTCTTTCAGTTACATCACTTTATATATACTTCATACTGGAATGCGTGAACTGCAGTAGCTTTATGCACAAAATTCAAGCATTAAGAACCAACACTTTATAATCATCTTTTATATCATTGAGGTTTCATCTTTTACTGATTGAATCTCATGAGATGAATGTGATTTATTATTTTATGTATTATGATTCTTTAATCTCATGAAACAGTTGCATTTTCAAGAAGGAAGTGAAGGCTAAGAAAGCTAAACAAATGGATAATTCTCTGCTTTGTTTATGTTTAGAGAAGCCCTCAGTCACCTTTGTTGCAAAACTCTGAAGACTTGTAAATGCTAGATAGTTCTTGCTCACAGTTGAAAGCAAATGCAGGATGGATATAGTGTTATTTTAAACACATAGATCTACTTAGAGCACCGGATTTGGGCAGTTTTGTAAGAGGCCAGTGCTTGGGTGGAGAATTACTTGTTTTGAGTAGGAGGAGACTGCTTAGTAGGAAAGTGGTCAAGTGTGCACAAGTAAGAAGCAGCTAGGATATACTCTTGAGTTGATTCTGTCATATATTCTGCCATGCACCTGCTATGTGTAAGATCAAAAAGAAAAATAAAACTTTTTAGTAAAAGACCCTGGTACTTCAAAACAGTCTGTGCCAAAGTTGTCTGAAAAACCAATTGTCAATCTGTCTTTTTTTCCATTTCATTCAGGTTCTTAAACCACTAGATGTGAAAACCAAATTCTACAATGCAGAGGTGAGAACTGTGTGTATTCAGGTTGGTTTAGGCGTGCTGGGTTTGTTACTTAGAATAAATTCAAAGGGATTTTTAAATACACCTTTCTGAGAAAAGTAATCAGTTCTAATGGAAAAACGGTGGTAGATATATATTGTATAGTTTAAAAATAGATAGGCTTTTGATGAAGGACAAAAGACTTGTCAGGACCTTAATGTAATTGACTAACAATTTTGCATATATTCCAGTTTCTCATGGACTCAAATACTTTCAGATATTGCTTGTATGTTTAGGCTGATAGAGTATTTACTGTAAGGGAGATTAATTGTTCATAAAGGAGATGACAATTTATCAGAGTGGGGAAAATTTAAATTTAAATTACTTAAATTTAGATTTTCCCTATGTAACTATGACCCTTCAGTTCAGTAATTTAAGTTTTAGGCTTGTGACAGTTAGACACAGTGCTTCTAAAGTAAATGACCTTATATATGTCTTGTATATTCATTTGGACATACGTACATGTCTGCCTTTGTCTGTTTATGGGAAGAATTTGGTACATATCTTTAGGCCACAAGCTTCAAACCATACATTGACCAGGTGTGAGGTACCTGAGCAGGATTGGAGCATAAACACATAGAGCCCTTTATAGAGCTGCTATTATCTGTTAAGTGGGAATATCTGGAATTGTCTTCTGCTGTGATTTAAGAACAAAAATAATTCTAAGAAATTAGGTAATTTCTCGTGGAGCAAAATATTTCTCTTATTTAGTGTGTGGATTATATTATTGCTTCAGCTGTAAAGTATGTGGTAGGAAAAAGAGGGACAGATATCTTAAATGGTGCTGTCTCTTTATACTTCATGTGTAAAGTCATTGTGATGAAGCACCTCTCTAAGGTAATTCGGGGCTTTTTACATAGATAGATTTTTGTTTGTTTGTTTTCATAGTAGTTATACTGAACAGTCTTCATAAGGGTCTTATTTAACTCTCAATTACCTACCAGTTCTTCATGGTAAAAATCTATGAGAAGCTTTGGTGTTTGACCTGGTACATGTGGGTTTGGGTTATTTTTGTGCTTTTTCTTTTCCATTGTACAGTTTTTAAGAGGCTCTTTGATGCCTTTTGTTCTTCCTGTTCATGAATTTATGCAACTCCCATTACCATCTTACCCATTCAATTTATTGAAAAAAATTTTTAAGTAAGATTTTGGATGATATTAAGTAAGCAATTTCCATTTGCCTAGCAAACTGGTATAGTAGCACTCCTGTCTAATTTCTGAAAGCATACAAAGTGTTGCTATGTCTTATGACCATAGAATTCAATTAACTTCTAAAAACCTAGAAATAAGTCTATGGTTAGCTGTTGTGTGGGATACTACGTTGCTGTGAAAGCACCAAGAAATTCATCCTGACTATTATCCTTGAGAGCAGGGGAGAAGGAAATGGTACGTGTCAGTTATTAGTTAACTAAAGATCTCTAAAGGTTGACTAACCAGTTAAACTGTTACCATTAAGATTACAGATGTAATGCTGTCTATTCATAATGTCTTTTACTAAAATTAATTTCTATTAATATTCTAGTGATAATCCATAATTTAATTTCTTCTAAGACAAGGAATGTTGCTGAACCTTAATCTTCTTGCTTATTGCTTGTATTGCAGTAGCACCCAAATGGAGTTGATCACTGAAATTTATGCATAGAACACATGCCCTGTTGCCCTAACCTGCTGCAATCCTGGGATTGAATTACTCTCTCACTGACTTTAATGTGCCTTGAAAAAAGGCTCTGTAAAAGGTTCTGTTCCTGCAAGCACGCACAGGGAGGTAGACAACAAAGTTTGTAATTGAAGTTTGGATTGATGAATATTCTAAAAAGAGTTTTTCTTGATATTATGCCAAATTTTTTTATAACTTGCAACATAGTAGCTTTGCTAGGACACATTACCGCATCATTTTTGAGACATTATATATGAGCATACTTAAAATTATCTATAAGGTGACAAGGACTGTTTTTCCATTTCATGTGCAACCCATTGCATGGATTGATATTCAGGACAAACTTTAAACTTACTCAAAAACTATTTTTTTTTGAGTCAGTTTATTCTGCCATATCTTGTCTGTGACTTGTGTGCCTTAAGCTCTACTTTGGATTGGTTCTGAAGCAAAGCTAGTAAATCATGTAACCATACTAGCTATAAGTTATTAGAAATGTAGTTGTCATCTTTGTTTGCATCCGTTTTTATTTGTTTCTGTCTTACTAATGCTATCTTGTTTAAATGGTGCAAAAAAATGCAGAAATGCATTTTGTTTGGAAGTTAGCCTCCTTTTTCTTTAACATTTAACCCTAATTTCTCTAATGTGTTCTTTTTTTTATTTTCCCATTAGAGTGACCTCAGTTCTGTGGTAATTTTTATTTATTTTTTTATAAATATGTATGCTTTTTTAATTGCTTAACTGTCTCTGTGCTTGTTATTAACATTCTTTACAAACATAATGGAAAAGCAATGTTTGTTCTGCATTCATAAAGGGATGTGTTCTTGTCTTTATATGTGCAGCTAATCATTTAAATGGTTAGCTCTTTCTTTAATACCCATTGTTGAAACTAGAACTTGATATCTACAGATTTTTGTGGGGGTCCTCCTATAAAATACCTTAATAAAATTTTATTATATCTATTATTTGAAAAGAGAAGTTATTTCCTTCTAAAATGTTTCTGGTTTTGACCCATGGAAATGTAGGTTTCACTACAGCACTGCTTGTGTAAGCTGTGACAGAACTTTTCACATCTGGTTGGTGGAGACAGTGGGTTTGAGGAGAGAGCAGCAGTTAGATGTTCTTCCTTCCTTTGGCTAGCTGGAACTGCACTTCACAATTTTAACTGCATGTAACAGTTGATTGAGTTACTATGTTACTTCTGCAGTCTGATTCACTGTAAGGTGTGCCTTGTACTAAAATAAACTGCATATTTTGACAAGGTTTTGTTTTTTTTTTTTTTAAATATGTGATACTAAACCAAATTAGGAATAACACAAAACTAACTTGCTTTTTCATTATGCTGCTTGTTTTTTCTTTTCCCTTTCAAATTAGCTTTTTTAAACTTCTGCCTATGGTTGCTGTTTTGAAAACTACTAAAATTTGGGTAAACAGAAACTTTGAGCAATGGATTTATGGGATATAAATTGTATCAAGTGGCAGTCAGGCAGTAGTAGTAATGATTACTGAGAGCCATGTTTTAGTTGGGGTTATTTCAAGTTCCTGCAAGCATGAAGTGTCTCTGTAACCTGTTGAGGTTGCACAGTTTTCATTACTATATAGATGCTGCTTTATATTTAATGTGTTTATAAGGCAATACAAAAAGTTACACAACCATTCTGTATTTCTCCTTCTAACACGATTTTTTGAGACTAAACATATTCTGGCAATTTTGTTCTACTTTTGTTTTGTAATTTACAAGCAGGACTCCATTTGCATAAAAAATAATTTATTTACACTGATCAAAAAGTAACTGTAAGTTTTGTTCCACCTTCCCCACAAAAGTACTTTCTTAAAATTTATCATAACAAAATACTCAAACTGCTTCTCTCTGAATCTGTAGAATAGACTATTTCATTTGGAAGAGACCTACAAGAATCACTTAATCCAATGGCCTGAATCAGTGACTGTTGTAAATGCAAATTTGGTATCCACCTTTTTTTAATTGGCACTTCTTTAATTGTTGTTTTCACTTTTCTGGGGACTCATATCTCTAGAAGACTGAGTCTTCCATAGTTATTCTATCCTGAGATTTTTAGACATGCAAAGTGACTTCACTGGTCTGCAATTCCACAAAATAAGTGAGGCAAAAACTTCTCTAGTCCCATAGTTTTTCATCATGTGAAGTTTAACAGTCTACAGCTTTCATTTTTGTACTAGAATTGGTCCTTTGATACCACCTTGAGGCATTAGCTTCAGATGTTCAGAAGGTAGAGCACCAGTTAAATTGTTGGATGCATATAATGTTGGTAACCTTTGGCATGATGCAGCTGAGTGAGAGAAGGGGCTGGATTTTGCATTTTAGCTAGAATGCTAGTATTTAATTATAAAAGCTCAGAGCATGTACTTGAACTATTTTGCTTCAGTTAAAGAAAAACACACACATTCACTTTAATTTTTTTATATAGCTTGATGCACTAGTGATCTGGCTTGGCATGTTCTTGTGCACTGCAATTCCTTACTATTTATTCAATTTTTAAAATAATTTGGATAAAAGCTTGAGTTGCTGTTAAGTTGATTAAAGTCTTGGGAAGTGGTGATTTAATGCATTACAAATAAGCAGTAGCTAGAACACAGCAAAATTATCCCACATCCATTGTTTGGCAAGATATCTGTTGACTAACACTTTTGCTCCTGTTGTTACTGGGATTAAGGTTTTTTCTTGCATTAATTAATTTGATTTGCAGGCATGAACTAAACATGTGTGACTTTTTTTTAACAATAGGACTGCCTACTCTTTTTAATAACACTAATCATATTTTCATGAACTTGAACTTCTGATTTTTTTCAGACAGATGAAGTGTTTCTGGAAGCTCAAATTCAGAATATCACTACCTCTCCAATGTTTATGGAGAAGGTTTCTTTAGAGCCATCTATGATGTACAATGTTGCAGAACTGAACACAGTTGACACAGCAGGGAAAAGGTATGTTTACATTCAGGACATTTGACTTTGAAATGCTTCGTATTAATATTTCAGGAGACACAAGTGTTAGTCATTTGTCTATAATGGGAGGATTGTATGTCTTTGCTTGCATAAAAAGATCAAAATCCTATTCTGTGTTCAACTGGAAAATCTGTTACAATTTTCTTTGTATAGGAACTATTCTTAAAAATCTATAATTCTACCTAATAGAGAAATATCCGGCCTAATCCTCAAATAATTTGTAACAACGATGACATGATAACATGAAAACATACTATTATTTTAGTATCTCCTGTATAGGAGATAGGTGTTTAACCCAGATTGGTTTTGACCTGACCTTTGTGTGCATTCTTAGCTTTACAGGACTCATCTAACTAATCCTTGCTTCCTATCAGTAAACTGCTTACTGTTTTCAGTTATTCTAATCATGATATACCAAGACACCAGTCAAGGTGGATCAGTGGTACACCCTCATGGAGTCATAGAATATAAAAATTTTTCATGCTGAAATAAAATAAATTTAATTTAGTTAAACACGTAATACCATAATAACTGACTACAATGGATACAAGATCTTGTGAACTTTGGCTGTTTGTACTTCGCAGTTGCTTGGGTTTTTGGAGGTGATGGTCGACTGTTTCAGCAGTAGGGGCTGAAGTGAAAATTCTGTCTTCTCCTTGCCTGTTGAAGGATTCACCTGTAGCATAATGAAGCTTTGTTTTACCAAGTGTTTGCATCCACTGTAACGGTTTTTCTCCTGAGCAGGAATCTTAGTTTCATGACATTGACAGATTTACTGTGAGGGAAAACAAACAGCAGAAGAAGAAAAATTACCAGCATTTTTGTTTAATTGCTAAGATGCCAAATAATTAATTATAATGTAGCAGAGAGAATTTCTATGTTAATTCTCTCTGGCTGAGAAGACCAGGTTCTTTTATTTCTCCATGGTCCTTAGTACTACATAAATTCTAGAGGTCTTTTCTGTTGTGAAAACAAAAAATATTCTATGTGCTTTACCATTGTCAAACTATGTATACACATACAATAAGACTGGTGGGGGATGAGGGAAAAAAGTAAGGTTCTTAATCTTCAAAATAGCTGTTAAAGACCTAGTGTTTTTTTCCTTTCAGTGAGTCTACTTTTGGTGCAAGGACTTATTTACAACCTA
The DNA here is from genome assembly GCA_013397555.1 of Urocynchramus pylzowi. Classification (NCBI taxonomy): domain Eukaryota; kingdom Metazoa; phylum Chordata; class Aves; order Passeriformes; family Fringillidae; genus Urocynchramus; species Urocynchramus pylzowi. Next base: position 636,194 of record VZRH01004829.1, read on the forward strand.
TGGATACACGTCAATACTTATACTGTCTAAAACCAAAGCAAGAATTTGCAGAGAAAGCTGGAGTAATAAAAGGTGTAACAGTGATTGGTAAATTAGACATTGTATGGAAAACTAATCTGGGTGAACGAGGAAGGCTGCAAACTAGCCAGCTCCAAAGAATGGTAAGTTTAACTTAAGTATTAATTTAACTTGGCATTCATTTTTAAGGAAACTCAATGAACAATTTTAATAATGATTTGGAAAAGTGCGAGCTGCTTACTTTCTGAGCCTCGTTTTTATTCACACCTTTCTGTATGTATTAGAGAGTTATTTCATATATTTCTTCAGTGAAGTGTGGATAAGTTAATGGAGTGAGTGCTTTAATTGTTAGAATACATTAACCAGTGTTGCAAAATACATTTGTTAGAGTAAAATTAACTACTTGGGTACTGTCTGGCAACAAAATTACAAAAGAACCTCTTCAAATGTGCCAACTCTTGATATGGAAGTTGCTCCCAAGTTCATACAGACATTTTAGCTTGGAGTAACATTTTTTCATGCATGTTATTTATCTTTCATGTCCACAGTTTTTATTGAGTCTATCTTACTCTAGTTGATTTATAAATTGTTCTTGAATTTTGAGTTGTAATTACTATCTTTTTTAAGTCCACAGCCATCTAATGTCTAAACCTGGTTTGCATCTTCTCAATTGAGGATGGTGAGAGAGATACAGAAGGGTAGTTAAAAAAACTTTGACAGTTGAATCTCAGTCTGAGTTTACAGAGCTTATAATTGGGTCTCTGCCTCTGTCTTTGCCCCAGTCCCCAAGTGATAGTACATTGAGCACTTCTGTAGGCAAGTTACACTGACTTGGAACTAGGCAAGCAAACTTAGATCCTGGAAATTCACAAGAAAGTCACTGAAAATTCACTAAGTCACTGAGATGTGTCTTGATTTTTAATTGAAGTGTTGAGTGTGTGCATAAACCCATGAAATTAGAAAGTGCCCTTTTCCTAAACTTAGTTACTCCTGTTATTTTGAAACTTGTTGCTTATTTTTAACAACAATGGTTTCATTTTCAATTGACCTTTTCTCTCATTTCTTTTCCCTCCCTAAATCAATATTGTCTCACTCTGCATCTCTTTTATTTGAACCTTTGAGAATTGCTTGTGAAGCACACACTTCAACACTCCAAGATTAGTTTTGGTCATAGATTGTTTTGTGCCTTGTGATTAACAGAAAATCACTATTTTGTGTACTTTGAGCAACATCTATCTTGGTAGTTGGGTTTTTTTTTTCCCTTCTGAGTTGCCATGTAACTCCCTCTTTTCTCCCCTAATTTTTAAAGTGCTATCAGATTATTTAATTTCTAGACCTCACCCTTAATAATTTTCCTCTTAATCTATTTGCCAGCACTATAACCATTGTTTCTTAACCAGGCCCAAAATTTTACCTCTATTACCTATTTACCTAAGTGTTGTGGTTTGGAATAGGAGGAAAATTTAGGGAAGTGACCTAGTTACAGGTCAGATCAAAAATGTGCCTTTGAATAAGTATCCACATACCATAATTTGGGGTTTGGTTGTTTTTTTCATTGGGTTTTTTGGGAATGCTTTGTTTGGTTTTTGTTTGCTTTTTTAAAATGTGGCTTGGTCTTGGAATTCACAACTACAGTCTCTTTGGGAGACAATGAACCAGGCAGGTGTCCGCAATATGCCAAAAAGTGCTCCACATGCTCATAGGCATTCAGTACAGGACCACACTAGAACTAGTCCAAAGTTAAAGAATATCATTCTTGAGTAGCACAAGCGGGAAATTGTCTAGTTGATTCCATAATCTGAGCAATTACCTCAGTTCTGGATAAAACCTATGTTACTTCCTCTTATTGTTACTTCAAGACCTTTGCCTCTAACCATCAGTTCTTGGAGGTATCTCGTTTTTGAGTTCAACAGATATGGTATGGTATAGGTCTCATCTACTCTGATCCTGTTTTGATTTGGTCAGTTGATGCTAAGTTTATTCTCTAAAATACTGCTTTTATTGTAGGTTTGTGTTTGTTGGTTTTTTTCTTAATGTATCTCTGGTAAAAGAAGAGTCTAATGTTAATGGAAAACTACCTGTTGTTTAGTATAGTGCGTATAATTTTCCCAGTCAATTCCTTCATGTCACCTAATACAGCTGAATATATTTGCATTTTTCCAGTGCCAAATAATTACTTCTCTTTCATGCAAGGTTCCAAATGCATATTGCTTGACTAATCTAAATCCCCATTGGTTTGACATCCCTTTGCTTACTCTAATGTCCAGTTTAATATGCTTTCTAAAATGTCATCTGTCATTAGTTTGTAGCAAACTTTATGTGAGTAAAACCTGTTCCCAGCCTTTCAGTCCGGACTTTCTGGACCACTTTGGAAATATCTTTCAATCACACTGTAAATGTAACTTTCACTACAACATCCTTTTATTAGCAGAATTGAAACATGTACAATAACTAAGCCTTGGAAGGCAGGACAAATTTTCCCCCTATTTTCCCCTGATGATCTGTCATTTGTGGGGATTGAAAATCTAAACACGCTTTTTGATCTGCAGGTGACTATTTTGAATCAGCCCTGGTTGGTACTAAATTATTTACTACAGGTTTATTAGTAGACCATATGAGATGTGTTTGGCTCATGGATAATTGACAAGCGTTCATATCGTGTGACTTTCTAACTGATGACAATTAATTATTTTGGCAGAGGCACAGAGGACCGAAATGGCAGTTTCTCTTGTTTCTTAGGATGTGGAATAGTGGTGGGTTTATGCAGGAAAGTTTTACTGGTAGTGTCCACAGATAACAGATCTGTTGTTATCTGCCTAACAGAGGCCTTAGATTAAAGCTGATATTCTCAGGAACTGTATATGGCTATTCAAACTTTAAAGATTTAGACTCTTCTGAAAATGTAATAATAAAGATCATCCTTATCTGGTGAATTGTTAAACCTGTGAAGAAGGTGTTCATCAGTTGGAGAGCTGCTATGATTTCCTTATCAAAAGCACAGTCGATATTCTTTGAGATTTTTCTTATTCCATGCTTCTTCCATGAAATTAAAACTTTAGTAAAAACTTCAATTTCCCTATCCAACTTCTGAGAATATACATTCTTGTTCCTTTCCAGGCTCCTGGTTACGGTGATGTAAGGCTTTCATTGGAGACAATACCAGATACTGTAAATTTGGAAGAACCTTTTGACATTACATGTAAAATAACAAATTGCAGGTAACAATGTCATGTGATTCTCCTACTTTTTTCTGAGTGGGTGAGTTGTGGCTGGTTTTGTTTTATGCTTCCATACTTCCTCCTGAAACTACTCAAACCTGGTCTTTACTATCATTTGTGACAACACAAAACTACTTGAAACACAGAGACTAAAGAAAACTCCAAAGAAACAACTACAACTAAAAAACTTATATAATGATCTGTTAATATGGTAATGAACTAGGAGATAGCCAAAATTCTTTAGAGAAATTCCATTAATCTGTCTGCAGTATTATTTATGATTGTACCTCATACTTAAATCACAACTCATTTTAGGGTTGCAAGACTGACATTTAAATGAAGTAATTCTAAATAGAAGTTGAGCCCAAAAGCATGTATCTGGCCGGCAGATACTTCTCATGAAAAGAATTTAGTCCATCCAAGTATTATGTTATCCAGTATTGCTAAACCCATGACAGGATGCTTGTCTCAAAGAGAGCTGTCTGCAGCTGAATTCTGTGCATCACAATAAATACTGATTGCCACCTTATAATTATTTATGAATCTTGATTAATAGTAACCTGAATAATAATCAAGCTTTTGGATGTCTGCAGTCTTTGAATGCTTAAAAAAGCCCACAGGTTTATTCTTGTTTTTTGATTTCCTCTAGCAGTGAAAGGACTATGGATCTGGTTTTAGAAATGTGCAATACGAATTCCATCCACTGGTGTGGAGTTTCAGGAAGGCAGCTTGGAAAGCTGCACCCAAGTTCATCCCTCCATCTTGCACTTACATTGTTGTCTTCAGTGCAGGGATTGCAGGTAAGTTATTAGCAGTTTTGTTGTAAAATAGCTGTTTCATAATATTAACAGTTATTTCTAATAACAACTCTTATGAATATTTTCCCCTTCTAGAGTGTCTCTGGCCTAAGACTTACAGACACATTTTTGAAGAGAACGTACGAGTATGATGATATTGCACAAGTCTGTGTAGTTTCTTCAGAAATCAAGCAAAGCTGAAGAAAAAAATTGTCGTTTTACTGGTTTTTTTACCAACTTCATGATGTTTTTGCAATCAATTGTTCTAAAATGAGTACAAACAAAATCAAATCCCTATATAGCTGTAAATGTGATGATTATTTAATTTCTCTGAGCATTTCCTAAATGTTTTCAAATCTTTTAAAACATGCATATGCATTTCGTCTCCTAAAAATAAAACCTTTGAAAAAAGTGTAGTTCTAGCAAATTATATTGCATTTACATCATCTCAGGACAGGGGGATGAGATTGATAAGAAATACTAGCATTTTGTGCTTATTTTTCTTATTTTAATTTTTTAAAGTATTTAAACCCTTTTAAAATAATGGCTCTAACAAGACTACTTCAGTTCAAAGGAATTGACCTTTTACAGACATGTTCCTGGAATCCAAATCCAAAAATAAATAATATGGGGTACCTGGCATGGCAGTGTGTTTGCATGGTACATGTATAGCCATAGGAAATAAAACCTGATAAATGCATGAGATGAGAGAGTGCAGCTGGCACTGTTAGAGGCACTTGGAGCTAGGAATTGGAGTATAAGCCAAAGAATGTGTTGGTTGTGGCTCACTCTTCGAAGAGGAAGCAGTACAGCAAATCTGTCCCAGATATCTGCTGCCATGAGCAGAGTTGTGCATCCCTGCAATACAGGACATGCAGGGATGCACAACTAATAATAACAGGCATGTTATTTTTATACTAATAACAGGCATGTTATTTTCCAATCAGGAGGGAACTGAAAACTAAAATAGTAGAACTCAGGTAGGTTTTTATTGTTAAAATAAGGTGGTGCCAATTATTCTTTCCATCCCAGAGGCAATTAAATAGATTTAAAGGAAAAAAACACCCTGCATTGCTGCCTTAGATCAAGTTCTCTAAAGCATATACAGGAAGAAGTTTAGGGCCTGGTCAAGCACTAAAATGTGCTTTTCCCTAGCTTTGTTTTGACAAAAACTGGAAATATTTTTGGCTGAAATATCTATCGTTACCCAGAGGTAGCCATTTAGTAGATAAAATAGCAACTGTCTTTCCTAGTTTAACACCAGGTAAATTAGTGTTAAAGACTCTAATCAGCAGCTTGTATTTCTCAGCTACCATGCTGGCATTTAGCAACTTTATAGTTAGTTGTGACACTATTTTACTTACGGCTTCCCATGTATAAAATCTTAAGAGTAGTATTCAGTGTTAAAATACTGGATAAACTGAGGACTAATTTTGTATATTGAGGGACTAAGTGGAAACAACAAATTAGAAATGTATCCTGCCTATGTGATAAAATCCAGCCAACATGAACAGGTATTTAAAGAATGCAATTTACCTGTTACTTGAGATACATAAAAAATTAAACCAGAAAACCACAACTATACAGACAAAAAAAGTATATAACTTTATTTATATCTTCGAGTTAAACTACACAAATTGAAGGAGATGTAACCACATGGCAGTAAGAGGTAGGAGAGATACAGAAATAGTAGACAGGTTGCATTATGCCAGTATGACTTTCTGTTGCCATAAAACAATCTACTCAAAGTTACAGAGCTAGTTCTATCTCAGTATGCATGAGTGATTTTACTTTGCACTTGTTACAAAACCAAGAGTGCAACTGAAACAATTTCTAAGCTGAATATTTCATTAAGTGTCTTTATGATCATAGTTAGAAGAATATACTCCCATGCAAGCAGGTTACAGGAGTTCACAATTGATTGCAAAATACTTTCTTCTCTAACAAATTATCGTACTTACACACTGATGGAACAGTAATGATACAAAACCAATTACATGTAAATGTGGATTTGCTTAGTTGAATGATAAACTGCAATTGATCTTAAATTAAAGCAATATTTACAGGGATTGTGGTTTACCACTTTATCTAGCAGAATAAAAAATTTTAGCGCAAGATACAGTGCAGTTACTACACGGTAAAAGATTCTTCCACACCCTGTGATTAAGACATGTTGCGTGACTGAAACAATCTAGGCAATTCAAAGAAAAGCAGACTTAAGAATAAATGATCTCTCTGTTCATGGTTTCAGAGGAAAAGCATGTAATGACAGCTTCTGTTACTGATTTCACTGTTTTTTGTTTAGGCTATAAAGCCCTTTCTGTTAACACATAAGAAACAGAGAATGTTTACTAGTAAAGTATTGTGCCAGTCAGTTGTAGCACATTCCTGAAGGCTTAGCTAATGCTATTAACGTTTTAATATATACTCTGTATTATCTGAAGTAAAACCTAAACACAACAATATTGTAGCATGTGAAATGAAAGTTACAGCTCCATGAAGATGACTTCAAAAGTAGTTTTCAGGTAATTAACCAATGCTTCATTCCATTTAACCTTGGGGATTGTTCTCCCATAAATCCAGTAAGCTATGGAGCTTGTACTTAACAGTACAAGTGTACAACTTCTGTCCTCTTTGGATATTAACAGTTCTTAAGGAACTCTCATTAAATTCTTGACACTCTGTCTCAAAGCAGAAAAGTAATTGCATGAGGATTGCTGTTGCAAAGTGAGAATAATGTGAGTTTGTACACAGATATTGGCAGAGCTGCCCATTCCACCATGGATTTTTTAGTTCCCCCTATCAATGTTAGTGAAATACACTTTGTGCAGTTGAAGATATGAAAGAGAATTAAAAGGAACTGTGAAGTTTAACATACTAGGTACAACGCTTCTCTCCTGACACAACACACTGTTCTAAGTAATACCTGTACACTTTTTGTAGCCCACCCAGAGCCTCCATAAATCTTCCTTCTAAACAGTATTTCTGTCCTACTCAGTGTAATTGAACTTAAGTTTCCTTGAATGAATAAGATGCAGGATCTGAGCTACCTCTGACAAAAGATCCCTTTAGGGATTCTCTTCCTTGTCATCAGATGTTAAGTCAGAAGCTGTTACTTGAAAATGTATTTAATGTAAAGTTTAAATATCTCTACAACCTGAAGAAAGCAGCTACACCAACTTAAAAAGAGAATTTTCAAAAGCATTTTAATGCTGTACATAGGCAATCTATTCAATAAAGTATGAAATGTCTTAGAATTGTTTATGTATTAAGCTTTACCTCTTTATTCAATAGATGGTAATATGGATTTCCTAGATTTGTGTTTTCTACAAATCCTTCCATTTCTCCTTGGATCAGCATTTTTCTGTCTGGTTTAGTAGGGTAAGATTCATACCGTAAATGTACAACAATAATTTGTTAGAATCAAGTATATTACTTAGCCACAAATTTTGCATTTGCTTCTGCTGGAGGAGCTCTTTTATGAGCTGCTCCAAGATCAATTGGATATGAAGTCTAAGTTTCAGGAGCTTCTGTGTGTTTCTCCATTTGGGAGTCTATTGTTACTCCTCCACATACCTCCTCCAGACTGACTGGCCATGAGAGATCACTGTCTAAGAATTCAAAGCTTAGGCTCCTCAAATTAATTCAGATATAGGAAGAAGAAAGTGTGTTGAGAATGTACCTGGGCTAAGAACAAGTGTACTTTGTATCAGAAAGCAGCGTGAACAGTAAACAGAGTATAAGAAGTAACGTACTGGACATACAGAAAAGCAGCAGTCTTGCAAGAGTAATATTAACTGAGCAAGAAACAAATACTAACTATAGAGTCGAAAAATTTTTAACTTGACTATATAATCATCATTTTAGATAGATATATGTAATTAAAAAAAATCCCCAATTGTTTAAGCCAGTGATTTATCACACAAGAATAGAAAAAGAATCCTTCTAAGGCAGTTCTTTTTTAAAATTTTCAGTACTAGTTATTTGTACAGTCACAGGCTCAGTTTTAGCTTATTACAGTTTAGAATTTTAAGTTTATATTAAATACTGCATACATATGGAATGTAATACAGCTTGCCATGCCTAGGAACATAGTGCCATAATTGTGACCTCCAGGGCTACCATCATGATGTGAGGGTATACATGGCAGTATAAAACCTTACAATTTTCTTTCCTTTCCCAAGCCAAGTTCCATTTTGATTTCTGTGCATTATCCTACACAGAATTGTCTTCTCTTTCTCTACAATGTGTGGTACTCCTTCATATGCAGTCATTTCCATTCTGCCCAATGAAGTTGAAAAGTATTTCCTGTTACTCATGAAGGCCCCTCCACATGATTAAGGAAACAGACTTCTCAAGCATGAGTTTTAAGTACTCTCTATACCAACACTACTTAAAGCTCATTATAAAAGGGCACATCAGATGGGCCTATTGTTTCAATATTTCAGTATTTCAATACTGTTTAAAGGAGTACAGCCATCATGATTCTCACCATATGAGTAACACATCTTTTACACTGTCATTTTAGAAGTAGCTGTTAGGCAAGATCAGCACACTACAAAACTCCTCCCGCTTAGTAGCCCTGGAGGTCAATCTGATGCACATACTGAAATGACTTGGACTTGGGGATTTTGATAAGCCATCTATTAAGTGTATTGATTTTCAGAGGAGTAACTATACATAAACGCTATGTTCCAAGTTATGTGCAAGAGATCTGTTTACCAGATTTATTCTTGTTTGCAAACACACACAAAGAATTTTCTGTCTTCTATTCAAGCAGAAGAGTTACAATGGTGCTTTTGCTACTAACTATGGTATGCATTTTGGGGTTATACATCATTCCAATTCTTATGACTCATTGAAGTCAGGAATGTTCTTCACTGCTGCCACTCAAGTATCGGCTCCGGATATGATTTCTCAGTTGCTCTATGAGCTCAGGATTCTGTTGCTGTATCTGCTGTGCAAATTGCTGCCCCCTGTGTTGAACAGTTTTAAGTGAACTCATCAAGTGAAAGCAGCATTTGTAAGAAAACAGGATATCCCAATACAGCTGAAAGGTGTATTACATTAAATTAAGATTAAAGATATCTTGATTTACAGTCTTAAGGTATTTACAATATTATGAATTTATCTGGTTAAAGTGTCTCCAAACAGGATCATAAATTTATTTTCATTCTTTAGTACTATTACTTCTACTTGATAATAGGGAGAAGAAAAGTATCACCTTACAAAATACATTACCTTTTATGGTAAAATAACACATCTGCTCCAGTGATTTATTCCCTTCTTTTTGAGAGGATCCACTCTGTTTAAAGTAACTACTCTTAGAGTTGGCATGCAACCTTATGTTAATGGTTCCAGAAATACAGTATGCAGCTGCTGACTTGTACTTGTGAACAAGATGTCATTAATTGAAAGCAACCATACTGTCAGATTTTTACATCTTGCATGACTGAAGTAATAACAGCTCTATCTATAACAGTTGTAGCTTAAGAGTTAAATTATTAGCGGAGACTAATTCCATGTATAAGAGAAGTGTAACACTTGTTTACTAATAAAAAACAAATAAGTAAAAAATATGATTTCATGAAAAGCCTAGCTTGTCCTCTCTGTTACTTCTACATTTTGTGCAAGTAGCAAACTATCAAGACTCCTTTAAACTACAGTGCAGTTTGAAGCACTATAACATGTGGAAAGCCACATTTTTATAGATGTCTGCATAGTACACAGTTTTTATGAAAATAGCCCTAAATTTTTGCAGTGAGACATTTCTGTCTGTGATGTAAATCATAAATTACTTTTGCCCTGAAGAGGTGAAACTTAAATAGTTTGGAATTGGCTAGAATGCTGCAATGAAGTAAAATTGTATGCCCTATTAGAGATCTTGGGATATAAGCAAATGGCATGTTTTTTTGCAGACTCTTCCAGATGGATATAATCATTATAGTATAAAAGCCTTGGCTCCTGGGTTTTGTAAAGGTAGTCTTCATTATCCTGAGTTCCCTGAAACATTCCTCATCTAAGAGCAGAAATTGGTTTGACTTGTGCTAAGTACATCTGTAGCTTTCCTAACTAGTATCTGAGATATCAGACAGTAAATTTATCCACACAATTTGAAAGCACGTGAAGGAGTACTTAAAAGATTTAAAGGAATGTTTTTAGTAAGTGGCATTAGAAAATAACAACGTATGAGAACCAGAAAGTGAAGCTGAGCACACAGCACTTCAGTCATTCCAGTTGATGGAAATATATGGAGCAAACTAACACGGTCCTGGAAAACAAGTCCTCGAGTTCTTGGTTTTAATAACAAACAGTGGGAATAGACCACAGTATAATTCCCTTGACACTGCACCCTTTTAAAGAGCTGTTGCACAGTTATCCTACTACAAATGTGACAGTTAAAGCCATGCAGTTCTTACTTACGCGTGGATCAGGCTGGACAAATCCGAAAGGCCACCAACCCCAGCAGCAGGGCCACCAATGGCATTTGACATCATCCCTGACATCCTGGAACAGTTAACACAGTGTTTGTATTGGGGTGTGCAGGGACCTTTACTGTAAGCAATAAGCCCCACTTCTTTTTTGAATTGCTGAGAGGAACTAAGTTGCAAGGAGAAGAAGCTACACTTTTACAGTAAGCAAAATAAAATTACATTTTCAGTAATACATCTATATTTCAAAAATATAGCTATAAGTACTATACATCTTTTATTAATTTAAACATATTAAGACATTTGCTTTAATGGTACCCCATTTTAATACTTACAGTTGTTGAATTTGAGGATTTTGCATTAAGCTTGCTGCCTAGAATAGACAACATACAGCCGAAATTATAAAACATTTACTACTTGGCTATCACTAAGAAAATCATGCAGAAAAACCCCACATGCTGTGTTCTGTTTTATTACAAAATACAGTTTACATGCAGAGCAAAAAGAATCACTACAGCAACGTAATTCATGGAAATGAAGCTGATACAATTTGTTATGTGTTAAAGAAAAAATTGTGGCTATAGATTCAGACATGAAAAATATGACAAGCCATTTAACATAAAAAACCCAGCACCAGAAAACTGAACAAACAAATGAAACATTGAAGAATTGATAGGACAAATGTTTTCTACTGGACTTTTTGGACAAAAGTCTGTATTTTGTTGCTTCTCAGCCTGGATAAATTAATTTTGCAACTATTATTAGTACCAGGCATTAACAGTTAATTAACAGTTAAGATTATGGCCACAAAATATTTTGGATCAAACCAGAGTGTGGACTTACTTTACAGCATGGTTTTGTGGTAACATATATCTTCTCTGGTAACTGCGTATCTTCTTATTTTGTAGTAAGCATGAGGCTATTTAAATTTCTCTATCATTAGATACCTCTACAATTATATTGCTTTTACCATAGTGTAAGGGTGTCTATGGATTGATACTATAGAAAAAAGTATGTGATTTTTCAATGTTAGTATTGTAATTCCTACAGCAATCAGTGTCTGTATGAATGCACCACCAGTAGACAAAACCCATAATATGCTTCTTAACTGTCTTATTAAAGATATTACAAAAATCAGGTATGTCCAATATTAATTTTATTGATCAATAGATCAACATATATAGATAACTCAAAAGTAAATAAACTTTTTTCTCTAGTTAGTAGTTAGATATAAAATGCATAAAATGTCACATGCAGGTCAATTCTGTGCTCAGTATAGGGTTAGTTTCTTCCATCAGTAATAAGCCTTAGTTTAGGGGCCAAAAACTGAGGCTACAACCAATTTTCTCAAAGTCAGAAAGTGAGGCAATTTTTTCACCTTAACAAAAAATCAAGTAACAACACCTTGGGACAATAAATTAGTTATTCCTGAATAAATGCTCTGTGTTCTAACTAGTTGACCAGGCATCTTTTGGAAACAATGTAAAAGATCCTTTCCCCAAAACCAGCTCCATACATCATTGATTCTAAACATACAGAGGTTGTCTTGAATACATCATGTGGCTAGTGAAATAGTACACAGAGATGCAGTACTATTTAATCATGAATGTCATCAGAGAACTCGCTCCCTCTTTCCTTGCCTACTGTCTCTCTTATTTGGACCATGTTACCAAACCAGATGTATGGATCTCTTTTGAATGCAGTGCACTTCCATGCAAAAGCACTGGTTGAAATGTGCTGTTCCACTGAAGCTACCAGAGGACTTGTAAAGTTTTAACTGCTTTCTTAAAGGAAGTAAGTTTGGGGTTTGTTTTTTCTTGGGTTTTTTCGTTTATTTTTCTCCAAATTCCATTCTACAAAGTTAATTAATTCTGTTTAGCTAAGAAAGCTATGTGGAAAAAAAGAATACTGAGGGAGAAGTACACAATTTATTATTGTACTGAACATACGAAGAATGCAGTATATGCTATTTATATTCATTTTTTAACTCTTAAGGTTATTAATAATTTGGGATAATTTGAAAGAGTAAGAACAGAAAGGTCTCTTGGTCTTGGATGCTTCTCCCAAAGGAGAGTTACTTGAGTCCTTGTATCATTGTTAACTGTTCCGTGGAGAATTGAAGAAATTTTCATTATGCTGTTGACAAGAGCTTTCTGTCATAGCATACATAAGAACAGCATAGCTAACCTATGTGTGTTATTTTCTGTCAGTAACAGAGAATCAGCTGGAAATAAGACAGGCATTATTGGAGACACTTGCTTCACTTCTTGTTTCAAGTGTAAAATGATGTAGAAAATTTTAAATTCATACTCATTAAAATTGCTTGTGTTATCAAACAACAGTTGTTCTTAAAAGTTCAGTTTTTAAAATGGGATAATGCAAACCTTGAGACATACTCACCATACTAATGAAGGCAGGATTGTTTATCAAGCTTGCCATGTCAAAACTCAGTCCAGTTCCAGTCTACAAACAAATTGCAATTGAAGCTAAGTTTCCTACAAAATCCCAGTTTAAACTATTGTAAATAAATAGATACAGAGCAAACTTACAGGACTGGACACGTCTCTTAGTTTCTGTTCTGCTATTTTCAAATTTGACTTGTAAGAGTCATTCTCTGGATCAAGATCCAGTGCTTTTTGATAACTGGTAACTGCTTCTTCATATTTATTCACTGAGGTCAGAGCCAACCTAATGTGAAATAAAGAAATCCTGGTTAGAACATAAATGATCATCAAAAGCTAATGATATATTTTCTGTTTTAAGTAAAATAGTATCTCACAATTGAATTTTAGCTTGACCATTTAATTAAAACAGGTACTGCTGCTTGTAACAAGTAACCACTTGTTTTTGTAGAGAAGAGGATCCCTCAAGAACACATCTTGCATTGTCTGTTTCATATATATGCAACTTTCATTAAAAACTCCTTGGTATCATCAAGTGACAGTAATTTTAAGAGCACAAGCTGGATCCAGCATCTGTGCCTTTTTGCATAAGCTCTAAGTGTTTATTTCAGTTCTTTTGACCTCAGAGATTATTTAGAAACTTACTTGGGTAGGTAGGGCAAAGATACTCTTAATACAATTACTCAATTTTAAGAAACTGGACCTACAAATATATTGTTTATTTACATATATATATTAAAAAACATATACTTTTAATATAATAATTACTGTATTAAATATATAAAATGTTTGATGATTATATTGTTGTCTTTATACATTTATATAAATTATTTTTATTATTAACATTTTCATTATTTTAAAATACTGGACCTACATTTTTGTCTCAGGATCAATGTAAAGGTTCTCCTTTTGGATCCTGTACTTCAACTTGACAAATGGGTTATACAGCATAGTAGTAACACCTGTAAAACGCTGTAAGAAACCCTTATATCAGGGAAGCCTTAATGTTTTGAAAAAGACTCTGCTCCAGCAGCTCATGAGAGCACAGGACAGACCTACTACTTTTAAGCAGTATTTTATTTCAAATTTGATTAGCTACTACGTTTAAAATATCCTCTTTGAACTATTCCAGAAGTCCATCTGGTTGCAGTTTCAATTCTATCTGCTACTGTATTTTCAATTTGTACTGACCAAAATACTACTTTGATCTTCTCCACATTTTGTAAAAGATTTTTGTAACCCACATTCAAATATTTAGTAATTCAGTTCACCTCCTGATGCTGAGCCTGAGTTGATAAGCCTTATGATAAGTGCTTATGCCCACTAACAGACCTTGGTCTTTTGTCTCATGCAAACAAGTTCAGTGTTTTAGATACATCCGATTGTCAATGCTCTCAGTAGGAGTATGAAACTCCAGGAATTTCCAATATTGCTCCTGGAGGAACCCACACAATGTTAGTGTTTTCTCTCTTAACTAATTTACCCCCATAAAAAACAATCTCCCTTTTGGCCCATTAACTTGCAAAAATAGTTTCTGCCCAGACAAGAAATGCAATCCATTATTTCTGTGATGCAATAGTGCTTTTTACAGAAAAAGTATTTTACAGAGAAAATTTCTTGGAGCACAGTACAGAACAGCAGACAATTTCTTTCCTCACACCACCTACTCAGACAAGTGGTCTTTCAGGATCATGCTGGAAATACCACCTTTAACTGACATTCCCACTTTAAAATGGCTCCCATCTCTGGATATTTATGGCATTTATGCATCTTTCTGTGACATACAAAGAATTTCTGTCAGATTCTGAGAAAAACTGGTATGTCTACATAATGCAGTTAGAGAGCACATCTTTTTCATAAGGACATTTTGTTGAGAAGGTGTTTTCTACACTGGGGGCATGGGGGTGGGATTTTCACTTATTACTAAACAAGCACAGTTCCCTCACTCAGCCTGTGCCAAATGTTTACTCATCTGATGTGTTAAGCAATGGCTCGTAGCTCAAAATATATCCTCTATTAAAACAACCAGACAATAAAATAAAGAGAAACTTGATTGTCTGAGAATGGTCCCACTTTCAGTGTGTATCAAAGAAACATTGGTCTCACAACCAAAACTCCAAAATAATCTCCAGTTAAATCAGCCTATAGCGTCCCTCCATATCAGTGAAATCAAGGGAGCTTGGATTGTGCTATATGAAGAAACAATCTAAGGAGAATTAAATGAAACAAAACCAATTCAACCTGAAATTTCGAAATCAATTAATCATTTCAAAAACTCCTTAGTCTAGGTTTGTATTAGTAAAATGAACTGTATTATGGGAAGTTTTTAAGTGATAGAATTCCACCACATTTTATCTTCAAATAAATGTCCCCTGCATGGTTTTGTCCCAAGCCAACAAGAATTATCACAGACAATTTCAGGGCATGGTTCAGAACTTAATACAGACCAATGCAGTTCAGCAATAGGTTATTTGGATGTGGCCACTCCATACTGCAAAGTAAATTTTAATAACATGGACATAAGCCATTTTGTGCCAACTGACTCAACAAACAATCCAAGCATTTTTTAATTTACTGGTGTAAATATAACCTCAAAAGACATATGCAGCATTAAGTCCATTACTACAAAGTGCTTGATTATTGAAAATGCAAAGCTAGACGTCTTGGAAGAATGGCTCTTCACTCAAACCAATAGCCTGTTAGAGCATTCCTGACATTGTTTTCAGTTAACACTTAAAACCACTCTCAAGAGGCTATACAGTTAATCTTTCAGACATTGCTGAGAAAACCTGCCAAAGAGAAATAGCTTATTCTTGCTAAAATATCTGCTTCCAAAGAGCTACTGAACAGAAAAACTAAGGCTTTAGTCCTGCTAGCGTGAAGCCTCAGTGCTGTTCTCTAACAGCATCATTAACAGATTCAGTGCTCCAACAGCAGAATTTTGATTACTTTTAACTAGTTAGGAGGTAGGAAAAAACCATCATTACTTCCTAAGCTAAATACAGCAAGTTGATAAACTGAAAGAAAAAAACTGCAAACTGATGAAATCTGATGGAAAATGCTTGTATCAACCGTATAGAAAAAGAGCTGACAGTCTGATAGGGTCATCTTCAGAAAATTGTTATATTTACACAACAACAACGTTCTGTAAGTGAATTACAGTGAATTCTGTAAGTGGCTCCACATATTTCAGAAAATCTCTGGTAATGTACAAATGGGTCTTCAGTGTTTACTCTGATTTCTATTAGCTTACCCCATTCTTCCATATGCTTTGCTGTACTTTGGATCTATTGCTATGGCACTCTCACAGTCCTTTATTGCTTCCCTGAAGTTGTTGAGTTTACTTTGAGCAGCAGCCCTAGAGAAGGAAGAGAAGGATGGTAAGGAAATGAAGCTTTGTAAAAAAAAAAAAAAATCGATCAACCAAAAAACACACAAAAATCCAAAATCAAAACCAAACCAAATTAAAGAAACCCAAAACAAAACAAAACAACCAAACCCCAAGCCTAGATATTCACATGTTTGTGACTTATTTAATCTCACTGACTTTTCATTTACTATTTTGGCTATGCTTAACTTTCTTTAATTAAGTAGGACAAGCAAATGTTATGAGTTAGGTATGTGCCTAAGTGCATTGCTGGACTACAGTTTTGGAGAACATGCACTCACCTCTGAGGACACAAAGGACAAATAATTCTAAGGAACTGTCTAAGATCTAGCATATGACTACTATAAATCATAAAACCTCTTACTAGAAGTGAAACTGTCAAGTAGTAGTTTATATAAAATCACTGTTTAAGGAGAAACATTTTATGTAATTGGTGTTTTCCAGAAGTATCGTTTTACAGCCATTCAAAGGAATGCTGTAATTTTCCATGCTCAGGATTTTAGAAGTCATCTCAAGCTTGTAGGTAAATTACAGTAACATTTCTCAGTAAGTTCTGCATTACTAAACTACAGTTGCATCTCTATATTGGAGAAATACTAAATGTTGCAGATATTAATACAGTAAGATTAAAGACTTGACCAAATTAAAAAGGACACATTACATTAAATGAATGTGACACAATTAAAATGAAACACATTAATAATCAAAACTTCACCAGTTTGAAAGGTTTCAAGCCACTCTCATTTATTTTTCCTTGGTTAAAAAAATATAGTAGAAATTACAATATTTTCGTTCCATAAAGCATATCTCTTTTTTATTAAGAATCCTTTTTCCTGTGATTAGCTCCAAATTACATGGGTTTTTCTGACTTTGATTAAAATATCTTCTGAATGGGACTACTTATCTGTTTTGGGCTGTTAAGCAGTTATCCAACTCCCCAGATGCCAGAGAAGATTTATCAATAAAAGCTGGGTCAATGCTTGTTCTCACATGTGTTTGAACAGAAAACATTTTTCCATATTCACAAGAAGATTTACTTGGCCAGTTAAAATTTTGAGGCCATATCAGCCCACTCTTTTTTGCACTGCTGTGGATAAAAAGCAATCCCACTGAATGTATCATGTCCCCATGGCTCCCAAACAAGCTTAAGATAAGAATAAGGTAGATACTTATTGAAGTACTCTATCATCCACAAAACTCCAAACAATTCCCGTTTTCTTTTAAATAATACTGTACTGACTGACATCGAGATACATTTTGGTTCTCACAAATGTGGTATGCGATGATGCAACACAAAAATTATTTCTGCTCTTGCTAATTAAAACTTTGACATTTAAGCCCATACTGAAGAAACTTCCAGTGATTTTAGGAAGCTTTTGAATCTGGTCTGATATTTCCATTTTATACATGAAGTGACTTGTGATCAGTTTTCACAAGGAATATAGGTGATTTACACTTTTGAACTGCCATCCTAAGTATGTAAAATGTTAGCAAATTGCACGATTTCCTTTCTCTTTAAACTTGCCTTTAAACACTGAATCTTTCATTTGTACTTCTCACAAACTAAACTCTGGAGCAATGGATGCAGAGCTTCAAAACCAGCTTAATCCAGTGGTTACAGTTCCACAAGGCGAGATTGACAGTACTTAAGTTAATATGTCATAGATCCTTAAATTAATAATGGAGGCCCTCTAGAGGTGGGCTCATTCCAGTAGGGCCTAAAGTCAGGACTGCCTTTGCTCTTTGGCTGCTCTTCCAAGCAGTGTTCTGCAAGAGCAGACAGCTGTGACTAGGTTAACATGCCCTTCCAAGCTTACCTGCTGCCAAATCACTGTCTTCTTCATTCATGACGGTAAAGAACAGATTAGATAAGAAAACTGTAACAGCAGCATTATTATTTTTCAACATGTCACACATGAAAATACTGACTATTTACAAAATGCTTGAAATCTCCAACATGGTATTCCTGCATTGATGATTTTTTTGGCCAGAGGTAGCTAGTACTTGATGAGCTAGAGAGAGAGCAGCTGAGTCACTAGAACACCAGAGAAAAAGGCTTTTACTACTCTCAGCAGGATGGAAATCACAGCCTATGTTATGATTTAACATAGACAACCTGACACACACAATACCTTATCTGAAGAGTTATAAGTAATTTTAAAGCCCATTTTAACTGATACAGATATGCTGAATGAGCTCACTTTCACTCTAATTTTACAAAGCTAACAATAGATTTCTAAATAGTGGGGTTTCTAGTCTTTGACCAGCTTCACAATTTATTTTTAAAATAATGTTAACAAAGTCCAGGAATGAAAGGTGTATATCATTTTGGGTTTACCTGTTGCAGTAATAGACTGCATTGTTTGGATCCAGTTCTATGGCCCTAGTGTAACAATCCACTGCAGCACCATAATTTTCTTCCTTCATATGATTATTACCTGAAATGAATTATAAAAAGCTCTTAAGTAATTAGATGAGACAGTATGTAGTTACGTGAGACAGCTCTGTATGAAAGAAACAGAGCAGCTACGTTTTAGCATCTATAGAAGTGAGTTATGACTGCACTTTTTTGAGATACATTCTTTTAAACAGAAAAGTCATGGAATAATGCAAATAAAAATATCTACTATGTCTGTGAAGTTTATTATTGCAGTACAATGCAGAAACCTTCCTCTTTTCATCTTGGTATTTCAAACTTTCCAGCTAGTTTCTGCTGTTAAGGAAAGATCACTTCACTGAGAAGTCTCATTGTAATGGCGGTTCCACTCTAGTAAACTATCTTTGCAAGCCCAATATGCTATGTTAATTTTTTAATCTCATTTTCTTATATGTCCCAACAACTTGCTAGTAACTATCTAAATAACATCAAAAAATCAAACAAAAGTAAAACTAAGCATGTAAGCCCCACTTTTGTGATACTAAATAATTAACTCATTAAGATAATGAAAAGTACGTATAGTGTAAGCAATCTAATAGGATTCAGAAGCAAAATTTCTCACCAAGGAAGCTTAGAACTTCTACTTTGTAACAAAGTTTCACATTTCATACATTTTAAGTCCAGTGGAAAAAAACCCAGAAACATTTATGTAACTTCTTTATGGACAGAAAAGTCTGGACTAAGGTCTTTCAAAGCAAAAGACACCTTTTGTCCCCAGCACAAGGCAATCCTGGTAGTTTCTCTGTTTCCTGATAACACAGTAGTAAAAAACCCTAGTTCAGTGCCCAAACTTGTCTGTGATCCTGCTACAATCAATTTTTGGCCAGCTAGATCCTACAGAGGCCTTGATTTCCTAGAAATGTCAAGAAATGGTCAGGAAAATTATAGACTTCCACTGACTTCTTGTATTTCGGCCAAATATTTAAACCTTGTCCTAAAATAAACAAGTCAAGGCATAGGTCAATAAGTTACTACTGATGTAGGTAACTGCGTAAGCAAAGGCTAGAAAAGTTCGGTCAGTGCAACAGTTTATCTCTGAGAGAAAGCAAGACTGTGCAGCAAGTCCTCAGTGCTTGCACTAACTGAAACAACTGTACTTGCATTTATTTGTGAACACAAAGAGCTTAGTGAACAAAACCAGATTCAAGTAACAAAGTATCATTAAAGCAGTACAAAAGCACATCCTCTAATACTGCTGTACTAGACTGTAATTACAGTAAGCAGTCCCTTCCAGTGAGAACTCAAACAAACTGTACTTGATTGTACACCTTCAAAATACATGCAGAATGTAACAACATCTTTCTTGTTTCTAGAGGCCCACTGTTTACGCAGCTTTCTTTTGTTCTAAGGTAAAGATCTGTACACTAAATTATGTTGTCAGACAAAAAAGCCTTGCAAGTTAGCTGCACTCAGCACGATTGCAGCAGTTAGTGTTCCTTTAAAACAAAAATGCCATCAATGTCTATCAACGTTAGAATTTCTGATACTGGTCTGAATATGACCCAGGGTACAAGGCTAAGTTGGAGATAGTATCAGTGCATACCCTTCTTGTTATCTCTCTCTCCAGCTGCAACCTTGCTAAAGGAAAACAGAAAAATAGCTAGTTCTACTAATTCTGCTGAGATAAGGAAAACCAACTGTATTATTCTATTTTAATGTCATACAAAATCCTTAAGATAAAAAAATTACACAAATGGTTATACTTCTGAACGTGTGCCCTCTATACTGTATATACTACCTATTGGTATAATTATGCTGTGGTAACAAAACACAGATCTTCTTAGAATCAGGCCACCATTACACTATACAAACCTGCACATAATCTGTGCTTTTACACATCTTACACTAAGCTGAAGTGTCAAATGATATACAAGGTTAGGCAAGTAAATTCAAGTATTGAGTAGTCTGAAGCATATATTACTTCCTGCTTACCAAGAAAGAAAATTCAGCTCCCTGATTTTGTTTTGCCATTCATTAGTGAAAATTTACAAAGATCAGGCCTGGTTTGAAACCAGAGGAGCAGGCTGGTGGCCACAAAGGTGAGGGAAGTTGTTCCATTGGTAAGGGCATACAGATAGAAATGAGGAAATCACAGTTACAGAATTACAATATTATAGAAGATACACATCAAGTAGACTTCCCCAAGTCCCAGGTTATCTAATTTATTTCCTAACTCAGGCTAGAAAATACTCATAACTGAAAAGCATGCTAGTGGTGATAGATAATATATGTGTGAACATGTGGAGGATCAAGACAGAGAAAGCAGGACACTAATTTTATTATGGGAAATTAACAGAGGCATTTCAAGCAGTTCAAAACTGCTTACTAATGCCCCTGACAGATGACACTAATTGGTCCTTAGTTACCAAGTTTAGACCCTTCCAGTTTTTTTCAGTAGAGCTGTGGAATTACTTTGGTAAAACCACACAAAGACTAACACACAGCACATCCTGATTTAATTTCTTCAGTCTATTTCACAGACCCTTGTGGACTGAAAGATAGTAAGAACAAAATCAAAGATTTAAAAGAGCTATAACACCCACACCTGCAAAGTGTCCTTTGGTTTCTACAGTTCAATAACCATACTGAAACCAAGAGGTATTCTTCACTTTCCATGAGTTGGTAGTAACAGCAAAACAAAAAGCCAGCATGCACAGCAGGTAGGTTACAACTGACTAACACATTTTCACTTGTGACCTAACTATGTTTGAGCTCTCATCCTTAGAATTAAAGAGCTAATGAGCAACTACAGCAATTAGGAAAACTTATTTCAGAGCCAGTAGTGGACTGCATTTAAGATTAAAGATGGCCAGTTTTAAGGTAAGAGAGACATGGAATACGTTTTGAAAAACAGTAGGACTTCTTCCACATTATTACAGAAATTTTGAGAGAATTATATCTGCTTTGCAAGATATAAAAAAAAAAAAAAAAAGAAAAAGAAAAAAAAAAAAAAAAAAAAAAAAAAAATTGGTTTTCATGTAAAACTTGTTTTTCGTATAAAACTCAGCTACCTGAAAATCTAACAGGTCATAAACAATGTGATTCATAAAGCATCAATCCATAACAATTCATAACAGCTATCGGTGCTACATGCTTTTTATCATTTCCCTCCCATTCTTTTTGAGGGGAAATAATATGGATTCCTTCTTAGGTGGCATTAGTGACTTCTATGCTACAGCTGCTTTTCCTCACAAAACAGCCATAACAGCTGCCAAAGGGAAAATAAACAACTGGCTTGTCTGCAATTTTTATAAAGCACACAAATAATTTCACATATGTGAAATATTAACCCTAGTAAGTTCACAATAATTTTTCCATTGGCTTCTGTTGGGTCAGTTTTTTACCAATGTTTGACATCACACACCCATTTCACTAAGAGTAGAAACTTGTATAACAATTCCATGCACAAACAGCCAAACAATAGCTGTTCATTCCTTAAAACTTCTGCTACTTAAGAATATTTCCAACTTTACATGTTATCCCTTAGATTTTAAGCAACCTCCAGAGCCAGGAAAAGAATAAACATCATTTCCTTTGCTCCCGGATGGAACAAATCACCTAGCCCTCTTATGACAAAGCAGTCTCTGGAGAATCTATAAACTGAAGCTTTTTTGTGGGGTGTGTGGTACACCCAGCTGCTATACTATCACCCACATATACCCACAATAATGCAAAAATATAATAAGAGCAGAAAGCACTTTATTTCTGTTTTTATTACAAACCTTCATCCTTCAGTTGGTCAGCCTTTACAACGCCTTCTGGTAAAGAACGTGAGAGAGGCAGCATGTCATTCTGTATGGGAAAAAAACCAAGATTTTTTTCCTTTAATATATAAGCTCTGGTTTTATCAAAAACTTTCAGAAAGAAGTGATAAACATCAGCAAACTATGAATGACCTCAGGCACATCAGGCATTTATCTCTAGGAATTGCAAAATGCTTAAATGAAGAATAAAAAACTTCAAGTGAGAATGAGGCATCCACTCTTCAGTAATTTTCTGTATGGAATTTTCCTCGTCTAGCTGAAATTAATTCCTCCCACTGCTCCCAAAGATTCACATTATGCTAGCTTTTATGGAAAGGTAGGTTTTTTCATATTTTCCTTAAGTTTTCACATCATTTTGACCTATATAAAACTTTAATATTGTTGTATTCATATACAATATGAAACCTTAGCACGTACTGGCAGACTAACTCTAGAATCTAAATTAAATTCTTACCTTTTGAATAGAATTTGTGAACATTTCTATCAAATGCTGTGAGGATGCAAGATGAGTATCTTCCAGGGTAATCTTAAACACAGTCTCCAGACACTGAATTGCAACTTACAGGAAAAAAAAAATTAATAACATAGGTCACCAGTTTCTCAATATGAGCATAATTTCACTAATTTATTTATAAAGCTGTGACTCACTTCCTTATTCAACTGGTAAAAGCAGCTCCTTGGAACATAAAAAAAATAAAGAGAGGCTACTTGATCCCCACAGAATGAGCTTGCTGAAAAAGATCTAAGATATACACAATCCACATCCAGTTTGGCCATTATATTTAAACCAATTTAAAATTTAATTTTAATTCTTTCACTCTTTTTAAGTTTTTTTTTAAATATAAAAATACTGTGATTTAAGAAAAGCACCACAACTCATAATACAACTAGAAATGTCCCTGTGTCTCACTCCCCACCTCAAAACACACAGCTGGCATATATTTTTTTTGTGTGCCATAACAGCAGGAAGAAAATGGCTCATCTTTACTGTACATAATAAAGGCAAGAAACTTATTAGTCTTATCTTTTTTGGGAAAAAATATATTTATTTGAAGATACTTTATTAATCAAATGCTTCATTAATCACAAAACTTTATCCTATAAAAAATGTATCTGCAATATCCTTTCACGTGTTCTGTGTGTAAGAATTAGCCTGGAATAATGTAAATACACTCACAGTAAACCTAAAAATGTAGAGCCATAGCCCAGCTGAAGTTTTAGATATGCTCATATTTTTAGACAAGGGAAGATCAATGGAAACTACTATATACAATTCTGTCTATATACATACATACATATATGTACACACACAGAGTTAAACTATTGCAAATTATATAATTATTTTCCCTGTAATCTTAAGAACCTAGTACAATGTTTTTATTAACATGTATCATCTAAATGTTTTAGACTGAAAACTGAGGAGGAACAAAGAAGGGTCTTTGTAAAGCCTAGCTTGAACAGAAAAATGACTGTTTTAAAACAGATTATGGACAACCAGGAGTATCTGAATTCAAATTAAGTATCAGTAAAAGCAGGTTCTTAGTATTTAAACTTACCCTCAATCCAATGTTAATATAATAAATAACTAATTTGAATTATTTTTTGCATTACAATGAAACTGAACACTGATCCAAAATTAGAAAAGTAAAATTATTGAACATTAACAACTATAAGGCCAGTTTTTATCTGCTATGTCACAGCTGGCAGGAAGGGGTCGGGGGGAGAGGGAAAAGATTTGTAAAATAGATAGTAAAACCTGGAAGACGTAATTTTTTTAGAAAATTGTACATAGGAATTTCTTATAAACAATATGGCATGACACATAGTTAAAGTTGATAGCATGTAACAATTGAATACACTGCTAAATATGCATTATACAAGTTGCTCCTATAATCTATAAATCAATTGACCAGGTCCTAAATCACCCAGTAAGAGCACTGAGGGATTTGGGTTAAACTCATTTGTCTCCTGCTATGTGAAAAATTTAATTCTTGTAAACACAGATTATGCTGAATTTTGAAATATATATAAACCTTTAATAGTACTTTTTATTACCAGGCTGATTATAAAATCAGTGAAATAAAACATATTTTTTTCTTATATGACTTAATAGGAAGCCACTTGCGATAGTTTACTTACTAATTTTCCCTGCCAGTTCCTTTTTACTGAAAGGCACTCCATTTTCTGAATGCCTTTCCTCATTTGTACTTTTGCATAAATTTAAAATACAACTCCATACCTTATCTTTCTCAAGGCATCAAATCTATGACACCAACTCTCTATCATAGAGTTTCACAAAATGCAGTGGTGCACATTATGTGTAAACAAAATTATTCTGACTATAGTATTATTACTACTCAGCATTTTCATCAAATAATTAGTTGGTGCTGTGAATTCCCATATTTCTCCTTTAAGTGGAAAATGGAATTTATCTATCACATAGAGTATATGTGATATATACAGATATAATAAAATTAGGATCTCTTATGGGATGAATCAATAGGTTATAATAACCACTGGCTCAATGCAAGCCAACAACAGAAACCCACATAGAATGAAACATTGCTAAACAGAAACATTTTCAAATCAGAAAATATAGTAAGTTCTGACAAGGTCAGTAACTACCCTGTTGTAACACTACACAAAAGCACAACTCCAGTAAAGTCAAAGGAGTGGAAACTCCTGGTTTTTGCCTGAAAAGTTTCTGAGGAGACCAGACTGTCAGCACCTTGCTATCCCATTTATCCAAGTGAGGCACTGTCAAATGCTGCAAGCTCGATATTATCAGGGAAAGACTTGATGCACCATGTGAGCTATTCACCTAAGATTTTTTTCTATGTCTGATATCAGAGGCCAAAGTTAGCTGTTCTCCCAGTTAGCTCTACCATCATCCACCTAGGTGGTGACTGAAGCTTGAAGTGACCACCTTGGAAACCACTTCCCTGCTGAACAGCTGCGGCCCACACAGACACCCACTATCTGACAACACCGGCACCCTGGGCTCTGCTGGAACCCAGTGCCACAAAGCTCCAGGCCTTCTGCTGTCGAAACACAATTCTGCTGCAGCGCCAAGCAACACTAAGGCATCACAGCCAACATGCAGGCTGAACAATCAGCATTAATTGGGCTGCTGAGGCCTCCCTAATACTTGCTGTTATCTTGCTTCATCTTGCACATAACCTTACCCGCGTCAAGTATTACATGCATCCACTGCCTTCCTGTTTTGGAGATACTGCCTTACAGAAAATAGCTGCGGTATATCAATCATAGAAGTAAGAAGAAAATCACAGCCTTGGGTATGTTGTAGAGAGTTTTTGCTTTAATCCCACAGAAATAGGTGCTATAGAAAAGAAGAAAGAAAGAGCAAGCGACAGAGAGGAAAAAAAAACCCCACCCTGTAAACAGGAAAGAAAAATAGCTGCAATTTAAACACAGTCTAAAATATAACTCGGAAGAAGGGAAGTTTCTAGTTCATACAAGAGTTGAGCACTAAGCACCAGGGATCACTATCACTGCTCTAGATGCTAGGGGAATATATTTCTCTGGTCTACCTTCCAATTACTCTGCTTTCTCAAAATAAGGCATTTTTACTCATCAAGCAAGTACAAAATTCCTAAAGGAAATTCAGACTCTTGTTGACATTTCTATATAATTCAAACATACAGTATGCAGGTTATCAATGAGTATGAATACATCCTAGACTTGTAATTTATAAAGGCTCAATTTTTTTTGTGATGTTCTATCTCTTTTTTTGTTGTTTTATGGAAAATGGGAACTGTTTGAATTACTTCTTGGCACAGTCACTTAATCATACAGTGTTTTGTCTTTTCACGGACACCAAGTAGGTACATAAGGTACCAACAAAAACTATCAGTCAATTCTTTTCATGCCTTATGTCTCCACCTAACATTAAATACTTCAGTGAGTAAGACTTGGGTATTGCTACTGTACATGCACTAAATATATTTTGCACAACTAAAATGAGTCTATTTTTCAGAATGCCTGCCTCTTATCCTCTAACACATAGCATATGGTACCATGCTTGTGGCAGAGCACAAATCTAAAAATAGGATTTCAGATCTATATTAAAATGGTGACTTTTGCATTGGCTTTTAAGCACAACTGAGGTTTTGTAATATATTTTATTTAGAAAACTGAATCTTAAAATTGGTTCTTTCATAAACACATTGGCTAAGGCTGCTCTAAGACATTTTATCAGGTAAATTTTCAACCGTAACCTAATGTTTACCTGTTTCATTATAAAAGCAAAAGTAAATCTCTTCATCTCTATTACACATGACTTCCAAAAACATGTTTTCTTTCATCAGATGAACATCATAATCTGACACAGGTTAAATTTGTTGATGGCTGCTGCATTTCAAATGTACGAAACACTCCAGATTCTGATGTAAAACCAAATCCTTTGGCTTTTATTCCTTTGGGACTATCCTTTGAATATAATGAAACAAAGCTTTCTTTCTTGTTTACTTTGGTGAGCAACTACACTGGACAACCAATAGATAATAGCAGGAAGCACACTCCAGGTTTATCTTTTAATTTATGCCTCTGAGAAGCAGGACTTGCTTTGCTTCTCAGCAAAGTCTCTCCATGCCTAAGATTTCACAGAACTCAGTGGTCAACTGCACTGCTGGTCCTAGACTTCTCCCTCCAGATTCCTCCTCTGGCTGACAGACACAACCAAAGACTGCTTGAAACAGCAGAGATCTTTTTAAAAGATGCTATGAAAAACTTACTGCAGTGTTAAGACTTAAGTCTTCTCTCAATTCCACATTTTGATACCACCTGACATGAAGTCTCCAGTAATTAGGAGCAGTATGAAGGAGAACATCAAATACTACAAGGTTACAAAGACCTAATGAGTATCTCTCAATAGAAAAATACAGAGAGAATATGTCTACAGATAGATGAACTTGGGTGTATAGTAGAAGCTATACCATACTGAAAATATCCACTACCACATACTCTTTGGAGCCAATACTCAAGTGAAAAAGAAAAGCAAAGCATTTATCTTATTTTCTTAGGATGTCTTTTTCCTCACAAATAACATAGAGTCCTTGAAAGTAGGAAACAGTCCTTCTCATAAACCAAAATCAATATGGTAATTGTTTTACTTCCTCTGTAACCAGCAGAGCTACTAACAGAAATGAAATGAAGAAATAAAGCAAACATAAAAGAGAGAAAGAAGCAGCAGAAATTTGTGCTACACATATACAAGTCATTACCATTGTCTGCATTATAGCACTGCTTAACTTAGAATCACAGAATTGTTCACACTGGGAAAGACGACTGCAACTGAAGTGATTTAAAGTACCTGTTGCTCAAATTAAGGCACTACACATTTGTAGCTTTATAATACTTTATAAATGAGAGATGTCTTACAATTAATAATCTCAGAAACATTAGGATCATCATCTTATTTGCATATAATATTTGGTGGCAATTTCATTTACGTCATTGCAGTTACTTTTGGTGATATTATATATAAAGGAATTTAACATCTGTGCAGATATTACAGACATACATACACACATATATATGTATATATACATATAAATAAAAATATATGAAAGCACATTTGTTGCTTACCTTCCAGGCTTTCTTGTTCATCTGGAGTGAAAGTATCCATCTGACTCTGTTCTCTCAAGAAATGGATGACTGCATAAACCAAGCGCTTGACTGATGACATGTTGAAATTGTTTTCTGTTATGTCTTAAAAACAACAGAATCTCTTATTTTAGAAAATTAGTTCCTACAGTATTCCAACCTCCTAGTAACCTCAGTAAGAAGTACACACAATACATAAAACCTAATCCTTCACCAAAAAGCCCAATAACACGATGTGTTGAAAAAAGTGGTGAATTAGCATGGATTAGGGAAAACTGCTACAATCATCTAGTCTAACTATCAGCAGAAAAGCACGTATTTCCTCCAGTTCATTCCTGGAAGAAAAGTTCACCAAGGCTAAAATAACTTAGCAACTTATTTTTCATTTATAGGTTTCTTTTAATGGTTTGCACTTTATTTACATATACACTTGCAAGTAGGAGTACATGCTGAAGTCAAAACCAATTAAAAAGCCACTGTGACAAATGTAATGACATAAAGAAATACACTTCAGTAGAAGTCGTTTTATGATATGGGTTGGTGTTACCCTTTGAAAAAGATGTTCCGTGGTCTGATATGGTGTTACCCTTTGATAAAGGATGTTCTACGGTGTAACATGCACAGTGTTATCCTTCAATGTAAGATGGTCTCTGGTGTGACACAGTGTTATCCTTTCATAAAAGGTGTTCTCTGATGTGACAAGCTATTATCCTTTAATAAGAGGTGTTCTATGGTGTGACATGGTGTTATCCTTTCATAAAAGGTGTTCTCTGGTGTGGCACACTATTATCCTTTAATAAAAGGTGTTCTATGGTGGGCAAGGTATTATCCTTTCATAAAAGGTGTTCGATGGTGTGACACACTATTATCCTTTCATAAAAGGTGTTCAATGGTGTGACATGGTGTTATCCTTTCATAAAAGGTGTTCTATGCTGTGACATGGTGCTCTGAGCAGTTTATTGTCACTTTGGACAAAGAAATGGAACACTGTGACCTCAGTGCATACTTGTGATTAGTGACACTACTGGCTCAGTCTGATTTCCATTCAGCATCATCTGGGAGTTATATAACTTGGAGGACAATTTTAGTCACAACTTTTCAAGTTATTTTTCCCAAAACCATTTTGATTTAAAAGAGCACAACCTCATCCAGTTCTCCAAGCAAAGCAGGTTCAAAATATAGCATTAAATGAATGGCAAGATCAGGACCTGCTCTCGCTACCTTATTTTCTCTCTAGAACCCGCGACCAAACCGGTGTGCGGCCAAACCCACACCAGGCAAATCCCGTCGTGGAGACGGGAAAAGCCGGCAAGACCATCGGCTGAGGATGCACAGACGCGAGCCCTGGGGTCCCCTATCCGCCCCCCACCAGGGTCAGCGCGGGTCCCACCGGCCGGGGATGCACAGCGGGGACACGGGGGTCCCGTATCCGCCCCCCACGAGGGACAGCGCGGGTCCCACCGCCCGGGACGCGCTCCCTCCCCACTCCCACCTCCCGGAGCCTCCCAGGCTCGGGTCCGCTCGCTCGGGCCCCAAGGACAACTCTGCAGCACCCGCGGCGCGGGCCCCTCCCGACACCGCACGGACCGCGGCCGCACCGCCCGGGGCCCGACCCGCCCCACCGGCCCCGAGCTCCACGGACCGGG
>VZRH01004830.1:192-80679 GCA_013397555.1 Urocynchramus pylzowi
GGTGGCAGGGGCCGCCCGGCCCCTCTGGAAGCCGGGGAAGCCCGGAGCCGCCCGCGGCTGGCAGGAGGTCCTCGCTCCTCGCTCGAGGAGCCGGGCCTGAGCCCCCGGCCGAGGGGGAGCTGCCGGGGCGTGCGGGGCGCGCTCCGAGCGGCCGGGCAGACAGTGGGGCAGGAAACCTGACTGCCTGTGGGGTTTATTGCCTCAGCTCCTGGAGCGATTCCCGCAGCCTGCCCTCCCTGCCGTGGGCTCCGTTATGCACGGCTTCCAGGTGGGCAGGCTGGGCGAGGCGAGGCGAGGTGAGGTCTCCTCTTGGCACTCCTAGCACTGAGTCAGAATCACTGCGAGAGAAATTGGACAGAAAACAATGGGTTGAGGGATACGGCTGTAGCAGCGGGGCTCTGCAGCGGGATGTACGTGAAGCAAGACCGGCAGTGTGCTCATAGTAGCTTTGTAAAAAGGTGTGTCACTACTACACGTTGTAGGACAGGTGAAACAGGTACCAATGTACCGTCAAAAGGTTTTATAATAGGATTACTTATTTATAATAGGATTACTTATTTTCTCCATAATGAACACTAGCTCTAAACGGACCCCAGAAAACCAGTGGGAAAGAAGGCTTGTGGTCAATTGTAGGCAGACTGGACAAGTGGACATGATTGCTTTTCTTTTGGCCTCTCAATTTTTCCAAAGGACTGCATTTGATAGGAAGCACTGAAACAGTGGGAGGGTACGTTGTGGTAATGAGAATGGAGCTGAATTTCAGCATGAAATGGAAAAGATGGTTGCCTCACATGGTCTTTTGAAAAATGATAGTCATGTGCTTACTGCACAAAGTGTACAGTTTTTGTCCTATTTCACAGCCTTTGTTCATTTCAAATTAGGATTAAGGGGTATTAGCAGATAGAAAATAGGAATCAGAATATTTTCTTTTCATAAGGCTCCTGCTGCTGTTGAAAATTAAGTGATTTATTTTCTGGTGCTAAGTAAAGTGCACATCTATTTTCTTTTCCTAATTTGCATTTACATTCCTTTTTTTGTACAGTCATTTTCACTCTTCTCATTGACTGTCTTAGTCTTACAGATTTTGCCATCAAAAAGAATGCAAGAAGGGCTTTTTATTTTCTTTATATAAAAGGTTATCTTTGGTTGCAGTTTGCATTTCGACAATGAAGATACCTCCTTCTTAAGTAAAAATTAGTAGAATGGGGAACGGTTGCTGCACTTCATTAATTGTGATTTTTTTTTTTTCTCAGGTCATCATTTCAGTGTGCCCAAATGATTGTTTCATGAAAGACTATTCTTAAGTGTGTCATAGTGACCTCTTAACTTTCAAAAGTTAAGTAGCTGGTTACAGAAATCTTGAATAGGTTCTGTCCCAGCTTCTATTTTTCCCGAGGGCATCTTAACATGAGATAAAAATGACCATTCTTAGCAAGTGTCAAGTATTATGCCTTACATTATATAAAATGATGTTCAGGTTTGATTTTTATGATTAAAAGAGGCAGCTTTGCAGAAGAAGGGTTTTTCCAATTAATTTTCCCCCCATTCAGATTCAAAAGACTTAAAGTTGTAGATTTAATGCAATAAAATACATGGAAAAAAAGCTGGCTAGATAATTAAGCATAGAAGTCTGTTTACTTTATGAAGATATTCTTATATATGAAAAAAGTAAAAGAAGACACACTGATTTAAACAATTTTAGTGTTCTAAAATAATTTTCTTGGATTCATGAATTCTGTGGTGTTTCTTTGAAAATCTTCAAAATCAGGTTTTGAGTATGAAAATCCATGTACTTGAGTGAGACAGGTACCAACATACTGTACTATATACAGGAATCAATACAATGAAAGAAAATGGAAAGAAACTCTGAACACTGTCATTTCTCTTCCTGAGGAAGAAAACCAGCAAGAAACTGGGACTGGGAAAAGGCATAAGAAAGAATGACAGTGGAGGACAAAGATTCCATTGTAATTTTCCTATTTTATACTTAAAACAATAATATATCTGTTTCTTTCATTGAAGTATCAGGTCCAACACCTCAGAAATGGCAAAGGCCAAACAAGACATTTGGGACATTTTTGCCTTTCCTTATGATCTGTGGACTTCATAAACTCTCCTGTGTATTGCAGCAGCAATTTTTCCTGTGGTCAAAAGCAACAGCTACCACCTTTCTAACCACAGCAAGGTCCTGAAGAGCAGTTTGTCTATTAGACAGAATTTACAGAACAAAATTATTTCCTGGACTGGGTGAGACAAAGCTGTTGAGCTGGCAAGCATTTGTGGAGTTTATTTGACCCATGGAGCACCAGTTAGATTATACTGACTGTTACTGTTGTGATAAGAAATAACAAAACTCACATAAGGTGTTTCAGTATCTCAATAGGAAAAGAGAACTTTATTTTTTAGACCTCAACATTTATAGAATTCTAAAAGTGACAGTGGATTGGAGGATGACATTGCCACCTCTCCAACCACAATGGTTAAACTAACAGTCCATCAAAATTCTCCTCTTACAGAGAAGAATGTAAAACAATCATTATTTACATGAAAGTGTGTGAGAAACTCTATTACAAGAATGTAAACATCAGAAAATTAAAAAAAACTCAAAAGAACAAGACAACAGCTGACCAATGTTGTTAATGTATTTTGAGGACATACCTGTTCTATCATTCTGGCTATAAAGGAAGAAATGCCTGGCTTGGAAAGATTTCTTTAGAATAGTTTAGGTTAATTCAAAAGTCTAACCATTGTTCAACAGGAGTCAGGATGAGGTACCTTAGAAAATGTGTAAGATAATATGTACTTTCAATATTATCTTTTCAGAACAGTCCAGGAATTAGGGACTTCTAACAAAAACCTGTTTTTTTCATATGATCTTGTATAAAAATCTGCCCAGTGACACCTTTTTTATATTGAAACTGTCTCCTAAAACTCTCTTGCTGGTTATGTTGAAAGTTGCAGTTGTAAAATTTGATCCTTGTTCATTCTCTCCATCCTCTTTATGATTGCTTAGATCTTTGAAGTACTTCCTTGGTTGTGCTTTATTCTGTGATTTTTTTTTTTCCCACTCCAAAGAAACTCAATCTAGTTAGTATTTGTACTTTGAATGGAGTCCATTGCTCGATGCAGCTGATTATTTCTAAGTCTTCATTATTTCTAAGTCATGATGACTTGGTAGAACAGAAAAAGGTTTTGGCAAGTGGGAGAACAGAAGACAAGAGAGTTTAACTGTTCAGACAATCAGAAATGCATGTAGTATGCATGTGCTTCATGCATGTGGTATAATGAATTTCTGTGCTTTGTTCTATTCCACCTCTACTAAATCCTGTCATTTCTTTCTTTGAACCTGCATCTTTGTTCATGTTTCTGTTGAACTGTTTTGTCTCCAGAATGATTAGATGACTCACAACTTCTCCTGTGTATATAAGTCAGAAGTGCGTGACATTTATTAAGACTGAAATTCACTTTGTTAGTCTTTTTAAACTTTTCTGTGTTGTGACATTCTTTTTCACCTCTTTGTGGTTGCCTTTAGTACACTGCATTGTCATGATGTCGTGCCTTAGTAAATTTTGTGACTTCATTAATCCCAGCTTTTTGTAAATGATGTATAAATACATGAAAGAATACAGAACCCTGCATGGAACCCTGAAGGATTCCACAGGTCACATAGTTCCATTCAGAAAAATAAGCAGCCATTTTTAACAGTCTAATTTTTAAAATCATTTACTTGCATGTGGATCTGCCTTCTCATCCCACAATAATATAGTTTCTTTGGGACCTTTTGGTCAAACATCTGTGGAAATAAAATAGATTATATTAACTGAACTCTAGATTTTTGAGTCTGAATTTTTCTCTGTAGAGGAGACTCTTTCAGTAAATGTTATCTATGTTTAGATTAGGGAAGGCAAGGTGAGGATAGTGGTAATTTTACTTGTTTCTGAGCAAAATATTACTGGGCATTGTGGTTTTCATACCATCTCTAACAGACACTATTTATTCAGTGGAAAGTTAAAAAAGTGAAGTTCTTTGCCATGTTAATTGTGGTGGAATAATATTTCACATAACCTGAACCAGCCTGCAAAGCACAGTATTACTAAATCACTTTTCACTCAAAAACCACAGAAGAAAGCAGGCTTCATTTCCTTTCCTAATTTGTGGTGTTGAGCAGGGTGTTTGGGATTTTGCAAGCACTGAAATGAACATGGCATGTTCATAATGCCCTTTCTTCCCAAGGAGATGGGAAGACTGATTTAAGGTGATAAGCAAGTAAGGCAGAGTAGGTCATCATCTCCTATGAAGACACAGAGTTTTCCAACTATCTTCTGGTGGCAAGGGAACATTTCTCATTGCTTTGACTGTGTGAGACAAGATTAGTGAGAAGTCAAAGCATATTTCCATGGAAGAGGCTGAACTGATTAGCACTGGGTATCAATCAGAGAAAGCATTTACAAACTCCCAGTGTTTTTCTCTGTCCTGCAGTAACAGCTTTTTTTCCAGATAGAGTCAACAAGCTGTTTCTCATGCGTTAGCTGTTTGCATTCAACTACTGAGCTATCCTGGGAGTGTGTTGTTTGCACTAAACAGCCTGCACTTGCTGTTTATGGTTGTCATGATGGAAATATGATATATGCTTACGCAGCAGCACCTGAGAGAGCTGAAGGACCTTAAAAGCAGTTTTCTTCCCCACTGTGTTTCCACAGTTCACCTGATAGTAGAATCAAACAATAAGACAACCTCAATTAATGCCTTGTGCCTCAGACTCAGTGTAGTACAATTACTGTCTGCATGCAAATGTTGGTAAGATTATTCTTTCCTGAGATCCTGCAAGCAAGCTACTTTGGTGGAGGTTTGCTGTGACACGCAATGGATACAGTTCACAGAATGCTGCAAAACCTAAATTAGTAGTACTATTAATGTGTGGTTTGGGTTTTGGGGTATGTTGGGTTCTTTTTTGTTTGGCTCATTGGTTGTTGGGTTTTGTTCTGGTTTTTTCCCTAGAACCATGGATACCATAATTTTAGAGATCAGACCCTGCAGAAACCATACCCTAGCATTTCTATGTGTTCCACTGCAGACTACTGTGTGGAAATCACCTCCATATATGAAAGCCAATCAGACCAGTTTCCAAATTCCTTTTGTTTAAAGACTGTTGGAGAAGAAGAGGAGAAGAAAATAAGTAAGTTGTGTCATGTTTGAGTACACTGGTTTAGTTCCTACTTAAGGTCTGGGCTTTTTGTTAGCTGCCATGGAGCACCTTTTCAGTTAGTTTTCTGATGTTAATTCTATTGGAAAACCAGTAAACATTTGTTGTCAGATAGTAAGGTCATGAGCACTGAGGGTAATTAATGTATCAATTAATGTAAATTAAAGAATTTTAAATGTTAGTGTGATTTGTAGGTTTTTTTGACTTGCTTGTTTAGACTGGAAGAGCTAAAAGTGTAGTTAATGTTGACTGTACAGTAAACTCAGTTGCAGAGAATTTCTTTTTTCTGAGAGGTGTGACAAAAATAAGGTTTTGTGTCAAAAGCTGCTAGATTTTATATTTCTTCAAATGCAGCTTTAGAAATCAGTTTCTATGGCCGTTATGGAACTTTAAACTAGGAAGTACTAAACATGCTATCCTTTTGCTTCAGTAAGATATGTCTGTGCCAAACACAGTTATGACACAGAGCCAAATACTTTTCCAAGGAAAATGGCCCAGGAATTCAAGGCATGTATTCTCTGTTCCATATGCTGTTAAGAGCAACAGATGAGGAGACTGAGAAGTGAAATGGAAAAAGGACTTCATATGTGTTTGTCTAGCAGGAAGAAGTGATGATTTGTATTGAAGGGTTATAGTTTCATTCCTTTGGCTTAGCTGAAATAATGTTGCCCTGTGATTAACTTTGAGCCATTTAACTCTGCTGGTTCTGTCTTGGAAATTTTTTTTTCTGTTCTTGTTTTACCTTGTGCTACCCAGTTCTCTTATTTTGGTTGATTTTGTCATTGCTTTACTATTAGGTACACAGTCAGTTCTTGTCTAAAGTTGTGCATCAAAACTGTAAGTATGAAAGTATATGAAAATAAGAAAGTGTATTTTAAATTCAAGCAATAACTAAGGATCTCTAAACAATACAAATATTTTAGCCTGTTAAATTTTTTATAAAGCACATCCTGTGAAACAGACCAACTGTAATGTGCATTATATTAGATGCTGCTGAATTGAGATTTGGTCTTGAAATCCTTTTTAACTACATTTAATTTTTTTTTTTTAATTCCATTTCATGTGAGACTGTTAAAATCTTTACTTAAACCATGCCTGTCTGCTGTCATTTGTATATATCTGGTAGCACTTGACTCTGACTTCCAGGGAAATGTTGATGTATGGCATGTTACTCAAGTAACAATTAGCTTGTCCTGAGGCAATCTGTCAGTTTTTATATTACCATAGTAGGGTGTGTCTAGTTTTTTGTTTTGTTTTTCATTTTGGTGAGGCCGCTAGGTGGAGTCAGAACATTGAGCCCCTGTGGGTATTGATTTGCAGGTATGTGGTGGGTACAGTCTTCTGATGCACAGTGCTGCTTTCCAGCATGCAGCACTGCTTCTCCTGCAGCCTGGGAGACCAGGAAGTGTTGTTTAGCTAAGATATGCTGTTTAAAAAAATAGAAAGAGCAAAACGTTTATCTTGAATTTGAGCTCCAGCATTTTTCATATTATATGTTACTGACTGAAAAAGTTGTTCATGGCATTAGTTGTGATTTGCAAATCTGCTCTTACTTATATCAAAAGAATGTACTGTGAAGGTATACATAAGGTCCAGTGAGAAAAACTTAATTGTATTTATTTGTATTAGAGTATTTAAGAACTCAATGACTAAATTATCTGAATTTGCTCTCTCTCTCTCTCTCACACACACACACAGACACACACACACACAGAGCCCTCTGTCTTTCTCTCTTTTTAAAATCTTGGCTCTCACTTAACTTTCTGAAGTTGTTCTCTCTTCACTTTCTGAAGCTGTTGTTCTCTTTTGTCAGAAGAGAATGTAGTTTTCCATCCTGCATGAATCCAATATACCCTGATTTTTTTATGGCTACATGGAACTGTCAAATGTATTTGCAAGTACAATAAATTGGTCTGTATATATTTTTCCCAGAAATATATTAGTTTATTTACTTCACTCTGTAAAATTATACTTGTCATTGTAACTAATACTGTTTAGGTGAAGATTAATTTGAAAACTGAAAGTGCCATTAAAGAGTCTTCGATGGAATTAAAACTATCAGTTCATAATCAGACTTAAAGGAGACAGCAGGCTTAAATCTTGACTGTATTATATAGTGATTCTCAGTAGTAGGAGCATGTTGGCTTTTGTCTGTATTTTCTAAAGCTGGTGCTATTTCTCCCTGCTGCTTCTTCACAGATTGTGGCTTTCTTGTTTTATTTTAGTAGTGTTAATGGAACATGCCAACAAAAGGCTGCTTGGCATGTATTTCAGTCGTGGAAAATGTTTCTAAGCAAAAACCAAATTTACATAAATGTTAAATGTGTTTAAGATATTGCACAAGTTAAAAATCAAGTCTGTAATTTCAATTGCATTGTTTGTCTTTGCAGCAGTTATGTTGGCCACTGTATTGCTGTAATAGAGTATTATAAAGGTTCTTCCCCTTTCTAAAATCAAATCAAACTTATATTTTCCAGAACCAGCAAGTAATCAAATTGTAGATTTATTGGTGAAAGAAATTACCTGGCATTCTGCAATTATTGCAGTTTGCAACTTAGAAGCTTTGCTTTATTCTTTAAAACCCTTTTTTAGAAGTAGCTACTAAATTTTAAAGTGTTATTCAATTTACTCTGCTTTTGGTAGAAGATACCATTCTTACTGCTTTTGGGATTGGTAGATTAGCTGGTTTCACAAAATATATTTTCGCCATAATTTGTGAAAACAGCTGCATCTGTAATAATCTCTGTTGTAAGTGGAAGTCCGAACGAAACCTTGTGTGCCTTTCCTCCTGATGTTCTCCTAAATGGATGAAGCACTGCATGTATGCATGAAGTATTTCAGTCTGTCCTGTATATCATTCCATTGACATTATTAGATGCCATAGGACTCACCTCAGAAAAAGGCAAGTTGTCAACAGAGAAAGTGCAAGTTGGTTTTCCATTGAAGTTAGATATTTACTATAAAAATGCAATATAAATAAAGTTGTGTTAATTTTGAAGGACCTTACACAAATGCAGGGACTGGAAGGGCATTTGGGGTGATCAAATCTAGTCCTATGCTGCCTTAGGTAACCAAGTAACATAATACATTTTATAAGCCAGTCAAGTACCATGTTATAAATAGAGATGGTTTTACTTGCTGGGACTTACTGGACATTGCTTTGAGAGTCTCAGTGCCCTGATGCTTACAAATGTCTGTTGCAATTCTAGCTTTCATGTATTCCTGACCAATTTACTCTGATTTGTTCTTATGCCTGTATTGCCTCTTAGCATCAATAGCTCTTTTTACTTTGGGACATTTAAATGGTATACTTAATGACAGCAATCATCTTGATATTCTCTTTGCTAGACTAAATTCATTATTTCATAGGTACTTCTGGCAGTAGTGAAAGTTTAGGTTGCTACTGACACTTTTTACTTTACTGACACTTTGTTTAGGCCAACACAGCTGTTTTGAAGTCACTCATGAAAAGGGTGATGGGACTGATTACCTGGTAAAAAGCTGTCACCCCTGGATGTTTTTGGTCCATTTTATTTTTCACCTATATGCTGTCATGAATATTTTCTAAGTATGACCCTAGCAACAGTTGTGCTGATGCCATTGGTGGAGTGAGGTACAGGGGCAGAAATGAGGAATACTGACTGAAATGTCTTAAGGCAATATTGTTGCTGGACATGAGCCTTATACTTAACCCAGGCTTGTTCAGATCCCTCTAGTGTTCTGCACTTTGCCAGAGAAAACTGCTTGTGATAGATGAAACAGTTTGAACCAAACAGTTCAGGCATTAGCAACAGCCTATGCAAGGCAACATCCTTCCATCTAAGTTATACTGAATCAACTTCTGATTGCTCTGTGCAAGCAGTAGTTGGCTGTTCTGTAATGTTGGTGCTGTTTACCAAAAGCAAGTCTAAAATAATATTTGCACCTGCTTAGTTCAGTGTTTGAAGAAAACTCTTTGCTGTTGCATCTGGGTCTAAGAATTATTAATAGAACTTATATTCCAGTTATATATCTAGGAAGTTAAAGGTTCCCTCAGTGATACAATTTAGTATCTTTTCTCTAATAGCATGTCAAATGTAACTACAGATTATTTTTGAGCTTCATATTATTTTAGTTATACTCTTCTTTCATATTTCTTTACAGTCTATTTACAATTTTTGGTCTTGGCATTGTTTCTTTGTTTTCTTTTTGAGCAAAGTTATTAAAATATTGCAGTCTGATACATGGAGTTTTGGGAATTTATTTATTCATAGTTTTATGTAGATAAATAATTCAAAACACTAAGCCATGAAAGAAATGGCCAAGATATATGCATATATATTTACTTGCACAGTTTTTTATTAAGCTGATGTCAGCTTGTTTCTTAGTACAGTCTGAGTGAGTGGTAGCAAGGTAGCAACATGTCTGTAAATGATTATTTGAAGAATTATGTGTAGCAACTGATTTTACATGAAATGTTATATTGCAGTTTTTGAAGGCCCATCATCTCATTTGGTCACTTAGAAAAACTTTCTGATTTGTACTGCCTTTTTTGATCTACATAAATGACTGCATCTTCCTATCAACAGAAGCAAAATCAGCATTTCAAAACAGGGCAGTTCTGTGTTTCCCTGTTTCTAACTGGTAGTCAACAACTTGCTGGTATTTATGCCAATATTTTATGCAGCTTTCAAATTTATAGGTATATGTCTTAATTAAATTAGCCAATATACTAAGAAAATCAGGTGGCATCTTTTTTTAGTATTTAAAAATAGTATTCTCTGGTAATCTGAGACCCTACATTCTAGTTAATGAACTCAGTCCAATTTTAATTATAAATAAATCTTGTTGCACAGGCTGAAATTGGTGTAATATGTTGGTGCTGTGACTGTTTTAGTCGGATGACATGCATTTGGTCAGAGGCAGGGCTGTATTGTCTAAATTTCTAGGTAAAGATACTGAATGACTGAAAAGTTCCCTTTAAAAAGAATATCTGCTTAGTATCCTTCACTTTAGCATACTTTTGTTTTCCATTGACTTCACTTAACTTTTATTTTGGCTTCAGTTTGAAACATCGTGTAGTCTTTCTCATGTTCTTGGGTGTGGGTGGTGTGGGGTAGAGTTCAGAGCCATGAACCTATTTCTGAAGAGCTTCCCTTTACCTCCCAAGAGAGTTTACCAGACCTATGCTAGCAATGTGTGAAAAACTAGATACAGGGCAGTCCACTGAGAATCTGTTTGTGACTTAATGAAGTACTGTTCTTTAATGGATTTGTGGATTCAGGGTAGAGTTCAGTAGACTTTGGGGATGGGAAACTAACACATTCTGAGAGTGTCATTACTTAAGCTTTTGCTTTCATGACAGCAGCTTCATTTATCTTAAACTTCTGTCTAAAATGCAAAGTTCCAGTAGTCCAGTGGAGAAGTTACTAAAGCCCTAGTGACAGAACTCAATTGGTATCAGAGAAAAAGAACAGAGGTGGAGCAAATGTTCTTTATTCAGACTTCATTTTCAAAGTGAAATCGCCAATATTCTGGACACAGATGTTTCTGTATGCCGCTAAAGGGAAAAGTAAACAACTTACCTACATTGGAATGGAAAGATCTGAAGAATGTGTGATAATAAGGAAAATAAAGTTTCAACATAAAGCATAGGTAGAAATGTCGTCTTTTGTTTTTGTCTTGCATCAAATAATTTTGGTTAGGTTATTTCTGGAGAAATAACTCTGTTATAGAATTGGAAGACTGACAAAAAACTCTTTTTGACAAAAAGTTTTGCCTTCCTTCAAACAGAAGACATGCTTGCATCCCTTCTCAGTTTGCTAGCATTTCACTGTTCTGTTTCTTATTCCTTCAGACTAAAATTGGCTGTCTTTTATGCATGCTGCCTGCATTGTATGCCAAAACCTCTCTGTGCACTTTTGCACGTACCAGACAGGTTTTACAATAAAATCAATACAGGTACAATGGCTAGTGTTAGGAGAAAAGGGTACTTACTGTAAAATAGTGTGAAGTAAACATCCCTTTATTAGCAAGATCTCTGTGTATTTCTTTAGTTATTGTTGAAAATTTTAAGTTGTCATTATTATCATAACAAAATGTGATTTAAAAAAAAAATTTTTAATTATGTGGCTGAAATAGGAAGACAGATAGTAAGTCTCTGACAGCCAGGGATCCTCCTATGACAGTAAAAAATGCAGCAAGTTTGACTACTTGAATGCAAGCTTGATTTTAAAGAAGGTGAAATACAGTTAATTAGAACTATAGTTGATAGATTATTAATACATAAATCATAGTAAAGGAATGTACCTCTTCTGGTAAAAGAGTGAAACTGCCTATTTAAAATCCAGCACCATTGAAAAAATAAATTTGCAAATGAGTAACAGCTAGAAGGTTTCCTCCCGTGCTGATTATGTGGCAGACATGTATGTCCTGTATATACATATACAATCCTGTATAAATATAAAATTATGTGCTATTACGAATACAATCCAGTGATGTTTTTTATGTCTTATTTTGTGCAACTTTGTAGTTCTTGTTCTTTGTCACCTACAAATCACTATGTGGGTTTTATTCCTTACTTCAAAAATGTTAGTACTGTCTATTTCTGTAGAGTTCCAGTGACTGCAATGCTGTTTTTCTTAGAAGGTTGAGTCATAATTTAATCTGTATGGTTTTGTTAATACCAAATTTTTTGTCCCTGTTTGCACTTAGTCATACTCTAAATGAAAAAGGTAGAAGACATTTTTTTAAAAATTAGACTTAATTGATAAAGATAACAGTTCTAAAAAGGACTTTGTTCCTCCTTTTAAAAATATTCTGATGCTGTTTTTTTAATGATTACTATAAACTATCTCTTGAACTGGAATCTTGCTATGTAAAGATAATTTTTATACTTTCAGGTCCATTGGGCCACGGCTTGTGTTGAGGATGACATTAGGAGCAGAAATTACCAGCCAGCTCAAGGCTTCTTCATACATAGCATCAGGACGAAACCTTTTGAGATGGGACCTGTCACCAGAGGAAATTAGAACAAGAACAGAAGAACTTATCAGGAAGACAAAATATGTATATGACAGCGTCGGGATGCTTGAAATTGAAGAAGTAACACACGAAAATACCGTACGGGCTCTGGCAGATATAGAAGTGGAATATGCAGGTTAGCATGTGTTTTCTGTATTTCCTTGCATGAGGCGTTCCATCTGCACATAAGGAAGCATTGAGAAAAAATAGTTGTTGCTTCCAATTTTGATCCCTGCTGTTCTTGTGTGGTATGTGTAGGTCCATAATCTTTCAGGACCTCCCAGAGGCCTGCATTAGTCACCTGTTTTGGTTTTGCATGTGAAGCTCCTCACAGTTACATTTCCAACCATGTGCAGCTGCCAGGGGACACTGCAGCAGTGTAGGCTGCAGCGTCTGTGGTATGCATAGTGCATTACACGTGGTAAGCAGTGCTTTTTTCAGACACTGCGGAATCTGACACAAGCAAGTTGAATGGAGTAATGGAAACATTGGTAAACTGCTGGGGGAGAAAATGTGGCGACAAGGAAATTTTGAATGTGCTACTGAAAGAAGACTTCTTTACTTGCTCGCATTTAAATTGTGAGGCCTTGAAGAATCTGGGGAGAGATTGGTCACGCAATCACATCTAGATTGTTCTGAATGAATTATCAAGCCATACCAATATGTGGGTGTGTTTTAATGGTCAAACACAGGTAATTTGATTAATTTGTTAGTAATTGTCAAAGGAGATAGGTAAAATACAAACTGCGTATTGGTGTCCTTATTAAGAAAAACCTTTCAGAGGGTGGCTGCGTTATTTATAAAACAGTGAGTGTAATAGATGTCAAATTCTTTTAAATACTCTAAAAAAATCTACAGTCTCCACAGAGGTGCTAGAAACAGCCATCTTGGCTTGGAGCAAAACCTTTCGCTAGCAAAAAAGCACAGCTGGCATCTCGAATGATTATACTGTAATATTAGTCTGGATTTCTCGTTACTTTAAATTGTCCATCCAGTGAATTGGATGGAATTTATTCTGGCATACTCAGAAAGACAATAATCTTCGTTCAAAAAGCCTGCTGTCAGCTTCAGTTTTAGTTGTACCAATATACCAATTTGGTATAATTATTGTAAATCTTTTTTCACCATAAAGATTTACAGAAGGAAAATCTGTGTTTGACTCAGAAAACATTGGTGATCAACTTTTCAGCACAGCCACCAAAACTTGATGGAAGATGTATGTTTTTCACTACATACTATTGCAATAGTGGGTCACATTTAAGCTTTTAATGCTAATCTTCAAAGCTGTATGTGAAATTATCATGACCTGCTGTGAAACAGCCCATGGCTTATGAGAAGGATGTACTACCACAGCAAGATTTCCATAAGAAACTTGGAATTTAAGGCCTGTATGTCCCTTTCACATAAAGACCTACCCCAGTAGCTGCAACTCATTACCCAAAAAGACAGAGATGATGATAGACCTTAAATTACACTTGGAAGTTGCCAAAACTCAGTTTATAATTTTGAAACATCTTTGCATAAGGGTAAGAGGTGAAGGAGCAAGTTTCCTATGGACTTCAAGAATCACATGCAAATGGTTGCATTTCTGAATCTCTCTCGGTGCTTGATAAAATAACTGCACATCACATAAAATTACAAAGCTTTAAATCAGCCTAATATGTTGTTACTCTAAAATTTACTTTTGGAAAGGTAGATGGTAGAGACATTGTAATTTGATTTTTAATTAAGCAAATTTATTTATATTTTAGGATTTCTATTCAATGTAATTGTAAGATGTAATATTCCTTTAATAGCAAAGATTTACTTAATCTCAAAAGTATATTCTAAAAAAGTAGTATTACTCAGCTTCCAATGTCTAGAAGTTCAGAAATCACAGACAGCATCTTCCCTGTTTGCCATGTTGTTTCTCCTTAAACACGGAAGAGTGCAGTACTTGGGGATTTGACACTGTGCTCATAACAATGTAAAAATAACTTCAGGACAGATGGGCATGTTTGAAAGATTCAGAGCTTCTGACTTTAAATGCTAACATGGAAGCATCTGTGCCAGCTATGAAACGTCAGTCTTCACTTACATGACTTTTGGAAGATGAAGCATTTCTGATGTATTTATATACCATTCAGCTGATTTTGTAGAAGATGATGACATAATTAGGCTTGAGGTTTAGAAATCTTCTGTAAAACGTTTGTTTTGCGTGGTTTTGTCCTTTCACCTATTCAATTTCATATTACATGTAATCACTTTATTTGCTATATGTGTCAGGTTGCTTTGGATACTTTTTTCTTATGTCTTTTATAAATGACAGAAGAGAGAAAGCTCCTTATCCTTAAAGCATGTTTATCCTTCTGTGTTCATTGCCTGTTATTTGAACAGTGGAAAGAAGCATGTTGGATTTCCCCCAGCACGTCTCCCCTGACAAAGAGATACGCTTAGCAAGTACAGAAGCTGACAAAAAACTGTCAAATTTTGATGTGGAGATGAGCATGAGAGAAGATGTGTTTCAGAAGATTGTTTATTTACAGGTAAATAACAGTATGTCTGCATAAGTTGTGACATGTATCTAAATTTATCT
Source organism: Urocynchramus pylzowi (assembly GCA_013397555.1). Taxonomy (NCBI): domain Eukaryota; kingdom Metazoa; phylum Chordata; class Aves; order Passeriformes; family Fringillidae; genus Urocynchramus; species Urocynchramus pylzowi. Next base: position 14,973 of record VZRH01004830.1, read on the forward strand.
AAAATTATTTGGTATACACAACGCTTTTCAAAATAACTTTGTGTTTCCTCTGTGTATGTGCCACTCAAATCTTTCCAGTGGGACAATGCTATACAACAGAAAACAGTGTATCATGCTGTTCCTACTCTTTGCCTTCCATATCTAGATCTGTGTATCCTTCTCTCTCCATTGCCATAGCTTTGACTTTTGTCTAGTCTTCCAAAGAACTGATACAAGGAATCTAAACTAAAAGAGGGAAACCGATTAGGAAAAAATTTTTTTGTTTTCTACTGGCTGAGTTTGTTCCAAGAGGGAGGAAGAAAAGAGGCAGTACAGTACTTACATTATCTTATACTGCTTTTGAATTTGTGTCCAAAATTCTGCTTTATTGAAAAAGTTGAGAACTTTAAATTTAAAAGTTGTTTTAATGTTATATTAATGAGAATGTATAAATGGGATTGACCTCTGAAATTACCTCTTTTGATCAGCTAGTTATAGACAATTACATTGTATCCTCTTCTTCATCAGTTTCTTCAGCCTCAAGATAAAACTATATTAAAAGATGTGTTCAGTGTTGAACTAGTTTCTATCCTTTTTGTGTTTCTGTTTAGCTTCTCTTTTAATTGAGCACTTACAGGTATCTCATATTCTTCATTTGTACTGTTTATTTTGTAGCTCAAAGAAAGAATATTTGGATATATTATTTGGTTATATCAGAAAGAATAGTTGATTTTGTTCCAATATGTCTGGTGACGTTTAGTAATACTTTTCTTAAAAGTGCAATATACTGATAATGCAAGGAAGCTATCTAATGTGATAACAAAAAAAAAAATGTTTTTCTATGTTTTATATGTGAATTTTTCCTCTCAACCCTACTGATTTTTAATCTTCTTGAAATGCTCATAAGATAATGGAGCCCTATTTCTTGGAGTCACCATTTGTGGTTTTTGCAGCCTTGACTGGGAATTAGAATAATACTTGCAGAACCATACTAAATTGCCTTCCATTACCATTGTCTTCTTTTGCTGTGTTTTCCAGGGAAATTTTCAAGTGTTCTCCTCTAGCTGGATATACTTGTTACATATTTGTGGAAGTATATAATAACCCCATTCTGAGCATGATCTATTGTATGTTGGCAGATAGTGCCTTGTTTGATTTTTTTCCCTTCTGTATTTTATGTTGATATTTTTTCTTCCCCTGCTCTCTTGCTAGTAATTAAATTGCTTGGTTTGTATGTATTATCTACTGTGATTTTCCCCACCCTCCACTACAGAATGCACAGATACATTGAGGACTAATCTAACATATCTGTGTATCTATCTGTTTTTAATTCACAGGACTATCTGACAGTAGGTAGTGAAAACTGATTGCCATTATTCACTACTATTACTCTGTTAATTTTTTTTTCTTATTTGGTGTTTTCCTATTTCATTTTCCCTTGCAGCAGTCTTTGACCTTTATAACAGTTAGAATTTTTGCTTAAGTCTCCATTTAAGTTTTTCAGAAATTTTTGTTAACTGCAGCATACAAGTATGTTTTAGTATTAGTTTGCCAGAGATGCAACTTCTGAGTATATATCCACTTCTAATAACTGTTAAAGTAGTAACAGTTTTGCTCTCAAACAAACGTGAAATTTCCAATAGTGCCAGAATGGTCAAATATTCGTATTTCCAAATCATAAAGTTCTTGTTAATTTTTGCTAAATTTCTAACATGTCTTCCTGTTAGAAACTCTCTGTTAAAAAGTCAGGGTCCAGGAACACATGAAAAAAGAACTTACACAAACAGAATTCAGATTTCAGCTGAAATTATTTTGCCAATTCAAAAAAGCAGTAAAGAGTTGGATTAAATCAGGTTTTTCATGGCCTCAATGGCGATTTAATAATTCAGGTAGATTAATTCATTTTCATGGTCCTTCAGGGGGCTAGATTAAAATGGGGTGAGGAGAATGAGGGCCCTTACACTTCCATGTTATTTATAACACAGCATACTAAGACATGAGCAAACCTGCTTGACCTCAGTGACATGCAGAATGCTTTCACTCCCCTTAATAGGGGCTAAAATTTTCTAACTTGACAATAGTACACCTTCTAAATTATGCTTAATTTAAGAGCTGTTGGTGAAGGAAAATGATTGAGGTTTTTACATTTAATTCAAGAAAATATTAAAATAATGTAGTCACTTTCTTTTCCTCACACATTAGGGGGGGGAATTTCTGCATAAAATTATGTTGTTGAATATGATCCATATCTTTGAAAAACTTGTATTTTGAGGTTTGAAACTTGGAATAAAGGTGAATTTGGTAGTGAAACTATCATTTAAAAAGTGTTACTCCTAACATGTGCACATGCTGACTAGTAGAGGCGTGCTTAAGAATGTTGCCAGTCTTCTCCACCCATATGCCCTCGGGAGAGCGTGATGTAAAGAGCTGCTTCAGGTTTTGTTTGTGGAACTCTAAGTAGATTTTGTTTCTTACTCTGTCTACATTTCTTCCTGGAATAAATTAGCAAGGTTCTCTAAAACGAGTATGAAATGGTATATAAAATCATCACCCACGACAATTCTAAAAGTTCTGGAGAGTTCCAAAATTTCATGTGTGTAATATATTCAAGAAGATGGTCCTTGTGGGTCCCTTCCAACTCAGAATTTTCTGTGATACTGTTTTATTTTTATTACTGATAGCTTGCTTCTGGAGAAGACAAATATGCTCAAATTTTATGCCATCTGATATTCCGAAGTGACACTTCTAATCTTTTTGCGGTTTTTTTAAATCCCTCTGACTTTTAGGGGTACAGTGTTATAGCACTGATTTTCTTCAACTATGTAAAAGAAAGCTAACTCTACAGAAGAAGCTTAAGTGCACTGTACTGTAAACTGAAAGGGCTTGCCATTATGACAGCATGTAAATGAGCTGAGACACTTGGTAAAAGAATATTATTTTAAAAACATTCTACATGAATATAAGAATACTGTTGTGTAAGGTAACTGTTTTGGGGGAGTTCTTCACATTAAAATCCAGGATGTTCCCTTTTTTAGTATAACACTATTCTCTAGAACAACTCTGTTGAAACCCTTCTAATGCTTGGTGTGGTTCTTAAAATGTATTATAAATTCAAATATTCTATACTGTCATTTCAGCAAACCTGTGATCTTGAAAATGTAAAGCCTGAAACAAAGCGATACCTAGAGAAATCTGTTCAAGTGGGGAGAAGAAACGGACTCCATCTTCCTAAAGAAGTGCAGAAAGTAAATATGGACTATTTTTTTATAAAGTAAAGGTTACAAACTGATGGTTAGTTAGCCGTACTAAGCATCCATTTGAACTTCATGCTTTTGGATCTGTTGAATTACTGCTTTAATCTAAACTGCTCTTACTTTCAAATCCATCATTTAAACATCAATCACTTGAAGGCTTTTAAACTAATCTGATAGACATCCATGATACACAGTAGATAGAGGTGGTCTGCATCACCTTGTAACCTTGAGACTAAAAGAAGCCTAGCTGAAAAATTTGTACTATGTATTTTGATTGTAGAGAGTGCCTAAATTAGATTCCTAGGGAAGAGACCTCTCAAAAAATGTTACTAGTGAGTCTGCACTTCTATTCAAAAGTATGTATAACTGTTGCAAACACACAGCTACACTAGTTTGAGTTAATTGATGTTGTAAAATGTGTCTAAGATTTTAGCATTTCACCTGAGAAAAAATCAAAGTGGGTTAGAGGAGAAAACAACCTGCTCTGTGAATTTTTCTTCATTTAGGGAGAACTGACTTAGAAAGCAATTGTCAGACAATCAGGAAGTAAAATTGTCAGTATCTGAGATGCTGTGGCATCCCACCCTTAATGGGAAGGGAGCACCCAAGATTCATACATGCTTGTGGTTGAAAGGAACAACAAAATCAGAGGGTCTGCAAAAGCTTACAAACTTTTATTAGTAAATTATATATTTGGTATGGAAATTGGTATGTTAGTCCCTGGCCTAGCATAAGCACATGGGAGTGGGTTTTGGATAAAAGGGATGGAGTGAAAGGGAAAAGACAGAGAGATAAATTAATTGAAGAGGGGAAGAGTGAAAGAAGAAAGGGAGAAAGAGAAATCACCATTCATGCCTCCAGGATCAATCCATCTGCCAATCCAGATGTCCAGAGTCCTGGGGCCACCACTTGGGCCTGGATGGGGGTACTGTTTTATAGATAAGCTTTCTTTGCCCTGGAGAAAAGTTTTGCACTGTCTATGTAAAGTAATTGTCATGCACAGTCTGTTCTTTACACTGTTCTGGAAATGGGTCAGAGGGCTTTGCGGGTCTTTGGTGGTCTTGTTCCCCCCATACAGTCCGTGCCTGTTTCTCCACCTCATTTCTCTGTTTGTGCTGTACTGAGCTGTGCTTATCTCCAGGAGGCAGATCAAAGACCTTTGTCCCAGAAAAGTGCTGTCCTACCTCCATATGGCCCCTTGTCCAGTCACATCTTGTTCTTTCTCACAGCATGTTATTGCCAACAGTCCTTGACTGTTGTTACCTAAAGTCCTTGGTTGGTGCCCCAGCCACCCTGCTATTGGTGTTTCAGACATACACACTAGCCCTTATCTTATGGGATTCTACAGATGCCAACATAGTTATCTTCAAATTCTGAGTGATATTTCTGAGTATATTATGACCTTTATTTCTGACTGTTGAATAGACTTAACCCTTTGTAGAAAATAATCAATCTTTATCCACATTCTTCTGCTAGTGAGAACAGTTTGATGTGTATTTTCATATAACTGATGCCTCTAAAGGTATTNTTGGGGGTCTTTGGTGGTCTTGTTCCCCCCATACAGTCCGTGCCTGTTTCTCCACCTCATTTCTCTGTTTGTGCTGTACTGAGCTGTGCTTATCTCCAGGAGGCAGATCAAAGACCTTTGTCCCAGAAAAGTGCTGTCCTACCTCCATATGGCCCCTTGTCCAGTCACATCTTGTTCTTTCTCACAGCATGTTATTGCCAACAGTCCTTGACTGTTGTTACCTAAAGTCCTTGGTTGGTGCCCCAGCCACCCTGCTATTGGTGTTTCAGACATACACACTAGCCCTTATCTTATGGGATTCTACAGATGCCAACATAGTTATCTTCAAATTCTGAGTGATATTTCTGAGTATATTATGACCTTTATTTCTGACTGTTGAATAGACTTAACCCTTTGTAGAAAATAATCAATCTTTATCCACATTCTTCTGCTAGTGAGAACAGTTTGATGTGTATTTTCATATAACTGATGCCTCTAAAGGTATTTTGAAATTCCTTGGGGAACAATTGTGGAATTACATTTAGTTTTTTATTTGCTGTGTGTTCTCTTACTGTTAACTACTATGTTTATTTGAACTTGACAATAACATGTAGAAACTTGCTATGTGGTATATTAGAAAATGTTTCAGAAGTATGACTATCAGGGTTTTACAGCAGGTTTTGGAATGGCTTTGTCTTGTGAGAGCAGCCTCTTCTTTCTGTTGTACCATACCTGTACAATTCCAAAACAGTGTTTTTGAGAAGGTTGCATGCTTTTTTACTCCCTTCGTTCTCATTGATCTCAGTGGATATTTTCATATGTAAAATTATAATTTAGCTGTTCAAGTAAAAGAAAATATTTGAATGTTAGCTCGTGAAACTGTTTAGTGAATCTGTTTAACCTCTTCAGTCCTCTCTAAGCTGAGTTTAAAATGTTGGAGAGATAGCCCTTGGTCACAATATTGCTCAGGACTGAAAGAAACATAAAAGGAAGACTGACACGGTGTGAAGTATGATGCTACCTGCAATGTGTTATTTGCTCAGTCCTGGTAGTTGGTTAGCAAAGACCCTATCTGAAAAAAATGAAATGTAATTCATGTGAAGATAAAAATTGCCAACTTTGATTTTTGTTTTTCCACTAAGTTTGCTTTATACCCGATACAGGAAATAAAGACAATGAAGAAAAAATTGAATGAGCTGTGTATAGACTTTAACAAAAACCTGAATGAGGAAAACACATTTCTTGTATTTTCTAAGGAAGAACTTGGTGAGTAGGATGCTCACTGTTTCTGTTTTTTTAGCCTTCCAGTTTTATTGGAGTAACTGATTTTTGCCCCATGCATGATGGTTAGATGAAGTGAAATTCTGACTGTTTCCCAGTCTTTTCTGTTTACTTTTTAGTTCTTCTCCAGAATCAATTCGTGATTATCTTTTCCAGGGGTACTTGATGTCTTCATACATTTGTGCTTCTGAGGTTTTTGCCTTGCATCAAGTTAGAATGTTGGTCCTACTTCCTTTAGCATAACTTTACTCTGCTCTTTTTCTCAATTATCATCAAGCAATCACCTGTGTAATTATTGGAAAAGCTTTTTTTTTTAGTCCTGTAATAGAGTTTAGCTAATTCAGTAATTTAAAACAAGCTAGAGATTTCATGTGACATAGAATTTGGGGATTCATTATCTGAAGTACATGACATAAAATGTGGTCTAATAACAGATTTTTTAATGGTATTCAGTTTTTATCTGGTGGCCTTACATGTATTTCTCTTTTGCTCTCAGGTGTTTCCAAATTTTGCTTTGCTTGGTGGAATTTGAAAAAGTTTTAGCAAATTGTAAAAAAGGAGGTATATTTCTGTGGAGATTTTTGATGTCAAAGTGGATTGCAGCAAAACAAATGCAACAGTCTCACAAAAACAGGGGAAAGTAGATAATTTTGGTAAAACATTGTTTTTTAAATTGTGTTCTATAGATGGCCTTCCTGACGATTTTATTAACAGTTTAGAGAAGACTGAGAAAGACAAATATAAAGTTACCTTAAAGTATCCCCACTATTTTCCTGTTATGAAGAAGTGCTGCATTTCAGAAACCAGGAGAAAAATGGAATCTGCCTTTAACTCGAGATGCAAAGAGGTATGTTGTGTACTGGCTGTTCTACAGTGCAGTGACAGAGTTGAAAATAGGGCTAGACATTCAAATGTAAGGTTTGAGCTTTGCACATTGTAGAGTATTTTGAAATCAAAACTTATCAGCGTGATCTTTAACATTGCCTTGCTCCAATTTATTCTGATATCCTTCTGAGACCTTAGAAGTTGACAATCTGCCTCTGTGTGCATATTTGTAAGTATCTAAATGTTCAAGTGGTTCTGTTAATAGATGTGGGATTTTGATCTTCTGTGAAATTACCTACAGTGTTCTGCCAACGCTTAGGGACACTTTCCTCTACAGAAACGTATGTCTGGTTGTGGCTTCTGTAGTCCTTTGGGATTCTTCAGAATAGAGAGGGGTTATTTAAGCACAGGTTTTAATTATAAATACAAATGATTAAATGTGAAATCAACAGATTGCATATATGCACAACTAGACAGTACAAAATAAAAAAAGCATTGAAAGAGGACATTCAGACAATTGTACCAACCATGCATTAGAAAACAATAGCAGAGTTGAGATTTTGTGCTTGAAATGCTTGGAAATGTGATGAGTACAAGATAAGATAAAATGGCATCAAGAACTTAACACTTTGCAAGTCAATACACATGAAGAGATTTAATGATAAAACTGTTTGACAGTCTTTGAATCTAGTGTTTAATATTTTTCTCCCCTGACAAATCTCACTTTTCCAGAACTAGAGGTTTACTCAGTCATGTTTTCAGGTTCTTGAGGATTCTTCAACACATTTGGGTCAAGTTCTGGGGTTTTCATTTCAGATCTTTCTCTGGCTGCTATTGTTAGAGTGGCCAAAAAGGAAAATTTGCAAACCAGCTTTGAATGCTGGCACAATAATTAGCAATCTGTTTTCATCACTAACAAGCAATTAAGCCTGCTGCCAACAATTTCCTTGTTGTCTTTCACATGCAAATGATTGATAAAGGAAATAAACTCTTCACAACCTGAAAGAAAATGGTATCTATTTTGATTAATTAAAAAAGATAAGTTGTTATAATAAGGAGTGTAATGAATGAGGTCATCTAGAAAACCAGCTACCTGCAAACACTGAGAAGTATTCCAAGAATCTAGCTAAAATTAGGTTATATAGTATTTTAATCTGAAAGTGTTTATTTGAAATATTTTCTATTTCATAGGATTACCAATATTATTGAGATAGTTGTTTTGTTAACAAGTGTTTTCTGGTTTCATTTTACAAATTTGTCTGCTTTCATTTTTAGGAGAACACAAAAATTCTGCAGCAGTTGCTCCCACTAAGGGCAAAAGTAGCAGAGCTTCTTGGTTATAACACGCATGCCAACTTTGTCCTGGAGGTAAACACTGCAAAGAGCACAGATAACGTAACAACCTTCTTAGGTTTGTTCACATTTATAAGCCATACTTGTATATTTAATGTAGTAACATGTCCCCTCAGCCATGATGAATTTATATATATAAATGGGTCTCAGCATCCATGAAGTTTAGCCAGAAAAGGAACTCTGCTGCCTCTGTTCTGGCATGTATATTTTTTAGATCACAGCTATACAAATGAAGTTGTTCAAAATCAGGAAGCTCAAGGCAAATTCTGAGAATAACTGCTTTGTGACAGCCAGTATAAGCAAGTGATTAAACCTTTCTCTGCCCCAAAATGCAATTACCCTAATTTAGAACCAGAGTAACATGTGCAGCTTAAGCAATTTTATAATTTCAAGAGGCTGCATCAGAATTGCTGCTTTTCGTTCCCAATTTTTTGTGAATCTGTAGCCTTGGTGTCTTTTTCTGGTACAGCTGCATTAATTATAACAAAACTTTACTGTATGAGATGATGCAAGTTCCATGAGATGAATTAAAAAATTATATCTGGAGTGATAGATTAAATCTGGAATTCAAAAGCCCTGTAATGGAAATTGACCTGAAAACAGAGGTATCTTGAAAGTTTTAAACATAGCAGTTTATGAATGAATTTAGAGTCATCCTGTTGATGTCAGTGGACTCTTGGATGTAGAGTTAACCTCTGCTTTCTGGTAGCTCCACTGAATAGTATGTGTTCCTTTATTACTGTATCCTAACAGCACTTATATTGACGTATCATACAAGTATATTGATGTATCATACAAGTAACCCCCCCAAAGAAATTAGTACAAAAATAAGGTATGTTTTCTGGTAGTGGGGTGTTAGTGTTTATGCTTCAATAAAGAGGTTCAAATGTTCCTCTTTCTAAACCCGTAATTCTGTTGCATTTCTCCTGAAATGCTCCTTCATGAGATCACATCCATATTTGGCAATACCAATTTTCACTATACTAGACAATTAACAAATTCTTGAGTTTGATTTATTATTAAATGTTAGGGGTTTTAAGTGTACTTGAAGTATTTTAGACTTTCTTTGTCCATTATATTATTGTAATACTGTGTTTTTTCTTTTATTTTGAAGCTGACACACATAAGTTAGCATATCATGCTTCATGGTTATTCTCACAGAGGGAGAACATGCATCAAATTAATTGTCACTTTCTATTTAGTTCTTTTGATATATCTTCATCTACAAGCATGACAATGTGTTTTGCTCTACTTTGTTCCTATCTAATCATGTTTTAAATCAAATGTTCATAAGCTGATCTTACATCTAGGAAGAAGAGCATTCTCTCCTATGACATATTCTGAATTTAGCACAGTACAAGCTGCAAACAGCATTTCAAGCATGCAAATGCATTTAGTGCATTACAGCCTTCCTAGAAACAGGAGTGGCAATTCCTAAATTTTACACTGTAGACATCAACAATGAACATTACTGTGAATTCTTAATGAAGAAAAAAGTTTCTGATAAACCAGAAATACTTACAAGAGAATAAGTACAAAATGTACTGTATGGAAGTGTCAGTAAGCTTAAATATTTATATTCAATATGTCTGCTTCCAAGGAAATATTATAAATAATTTGAATCATAGGCTTTAATATCCAGGAGCTTTGCTAGTGTAGAAGCCAGCCATCCATAGGAAAAAATTCTTGGGTCTCTTGGATTTTTTATAGGACTTTAGCTAGAAGTATTGAATTTTGTGTTGCACTTCCTTCCAGTAACTAACAGTAGTTGTAGTCTTTGGCTGTTGCTGAAGAAACATATGAGGAATACTGAGATTACATGACATAAAATCAAAGGATTCAAGCATAAGTATCTAGTGTTACTTTTCATTTATGATGTCTTGGAAAAAGTCTAAATTTATCTAAAACCTTCACACCACTCTTTGGCCTACATGGAATCTACTGTATCCTTTATAGCATGCCTGCAATTAAGACTTCTTAGGACAAGAAAACATGTTGCTTGTTGGTGGTGATTGGGAATGGGAAACACCCACTTCTGGAGTATGTGCTTGAAGTGTTGAGTGCATTTTATAGAAATGGATAAGAAACATGGAAGTTGACTCCAAGCCGATCTTTCTTTCAGATGATTTGAGTAAAAAGCTAAAGCCTTTGGTTGAGGAAGAAAGACAATTCATTCTGGATCTGAAGAAGAAGGAATGTAAAGAAAGAAACTTTGATTATGATGGAAGAATCAATGCATGGGATCTTCATTATTATATGAGCAAAACTGAAGAGCTGAAGTACTCAATAGATCAGGAAAAACTGAAGGAATACTTCCCAATTGAGTCTGTTACAGAAGGCTTACTGAATATTTACCAGAAGCTGCTGGGACTTGAATTTGAGCAAATAGAAAGTGCTCATGTTTGGCATGAGAGTGTTACTCTTTATACAGTAAAGGATAAATCAACAGGAGAAATGCTAGGGCAGTTCTATTTGGATCTTTACCCCAGGTAATGACTTAGTGTTTTGCTTACGTGTTTAAAATGGACTTTGTCTTAATGGGTTGCTACTTGTTTAATTAAAATTAAATGCATTTGGAAGTAAATATTTGTTCCACTGACAAGATTAATACTGTGTTCATTAAGTTCTCTGGACTGAGTTCAGATTTTTTTATACTTTTTTTTAAAGTACTTCTATATTTCTTGCTTATATTCATTTTTATGAAGCATTGCTACTTCATTTGTATTTTTGTTAGTATTGCTCTCTAGTCAGTTGTCCATAATTTTTTGCATCTATGAACTTTTTTCCTTTCTAGCTTACTACTGGGTTTTAGTTTTCATTTCTGTTGAAGTGTTACTGCAGTTTGTTGCTCAGATCAATTATATTTCTGTCTGCTAAGAGTTCCTAGTTTCTCCTGGTTCCTCTTTATACTTTATGTGTATTTTCTACCATGTTGTCCAGACTGCTGAATCAAATAGATCAATATCAAGAATAGATTTGTGTTGAGCATACATTCAGATTTACTTCCATGTTGATCTCTGTAGCTCTCCAGCTGTCTTTGTAGCTATTTACAGTATCATCTGTGTTTTGTCAAAGATTAGGAGACTAGACTGGTTTGACAGGATTTGTTCTGGGCTAGTCCTTTTTGGCTACTTGTCACTAGTTTTTTTATTTGCTTTGTTGTAGGGTTTTTTAGATTAGTATTTATCATGTGATAAATTTGCTGACATTCTTTTTTAATGTGAGTTGATTTAAGGTTTTCTGGCCTAAGATAATTAAGTTACTCAATATATACAGTAGTACGTAATTTTTTCTTTTTATGGTATACCTATCTCCTTCACCTGTTTACCTGCTTCCAAACCTTTATGTATATCATGCAGATTGCTGAGGGTATATGTCAGTAAGACTCCTCTGACTTAATCTGAGTAGTTAACTGAATAGTTTAGGGCAAAATTTTCAAAATAATTTTTCTTTAAACTCTTGCATCACAGTGAAAATGCAGTTTACTGTATTCTTTTATCTCCTGTAAGAAAAAAAAAATTGCATCAGTGAACAGAACCTAATTCTTTCTGTGCAGTAGCAGTTTAAAACACAGCTGGCATCTGAAGTATATATACTTTCAGATTTTCAATGAAAATCAGATTCTTTTGAATGCTGCTGGGAATCTTGAAATGTTATGATTTCAATATGAGAGTAGAAGGGGCTTTTTTCCCCCTTGTGCTCTTAACTTATTGAGTCTTAGAAGTTATGGAAAGATGCACATTTTTTGTGTAAAACTTCATGTAGAGGCACTGAATGATTGTCCTGTTCTTGAATAGGCTTCACCATTCTGGTGAACAGGCTTGTGGTTTGAAGATAATATCTGATGTGTTTTCTTACGCAGAGAGGGAAAGTATGGGCACGCAGCCTGCTTTGGTCTACAGCCTGGCTGTCTTCTCTCTGATGGCAGCAGATTGATGTCTGTAGCTGCTCTGGTAACCAACTTCACAAAGCCAGCATCGGATCGTCCATCGTTGCTGCGCCATGATGAAGTGAAGACTTACTTCCATGAATTTGGTCATGTAATGCATCAGATATGTGCACAGGTTAGTGAAATAAGTGTAAGACTTATTTCTTTCTCCACTGTCTTAAAGCAAGGTATAGTTCTGTTTTGGTGGTTTCTAATTTTAGTAAAGCACATATGCAGAGTTCTGGTTATTTTTTGAAGTGTCAGGTTGGTTTTAGTTTTAATATTTATTTAAACTGAAGCAATAAATACACCTTTTTATGAAAAACATTTTTGTAGTAATATGTACTTTTGAATTTGCATTATGCAGGAGTCTATTCACTCATCACAGGTACAGGTAAAGTGAAGAAGATGCTCAGTCATGGCTTTGTTCAGACAGCTTTCAATTACCTCTACTTTTGTAGAGGTATGGTATTAGAACCAGGTATTAGAAACAAAACAATGCTGCTATATCTAGGAATGAAAATAATTTCTGAAGCTAGATGACCTGAAGCATTTCGGCATTTAGTACTGTTGAAACCTATCACTCTTGACATGACAAGCATAAAACAGGTCTTGCCTAAGCTATTTTATTTTTTCCAATCTGACAGGTTAGGTTTATTGCAGGGACCAGAAAGAACTGAAGGTAGTTTCAGGTTTTCCATCAAGGTACTAATACAGTTGTAATATTTCTGTTTTCATTTTTATTTACATGTAAAATTGATACTGCCAGATGATAAATGTATTATTAGCCTAATGAAAATTTTATATTCTAGAAGGAGAAGAGTGTCAGTATTCACACAGCAAAAAATTCACATAGTTAATTACAAATTCAGATTTTGTGTAGCACTTCCTTCGTCTTCAGTATAAACAAATACAAAACAATACAGTAAAGGAAAAATTACCTACATTAGATTTTAATTCTTGACCATGATCCTAGAGTCTGGTACTGCAGAATAAAGAAACAAAGTCATCACAGAAATCCATATATTACATACAGATTTAATAATTAGTTAGATATCTTTGAATCATCTTGAAGGTAAAAATATAATTATTATTTTATCATCTTCACCCTGAGATATTGGTTTCTGGTATCAAAAACTGAGGAGTGAAACCTAGGCAATATAGAAGGTGTTTATAAGTGTAACGCATTTGGCATTGGTATAAGACGATATAAAACTGATTACAACATTTTGACAGCAAGTGAGGATGTGCCTCAGTGTTTCGGAGTCCTGTCAGGGCAGCTGAAGCCAACAATTCCAATTCATATGTACTTCAGTTGCTCTGGAATTGCACACAGATCAGAGGCCTGCTTTCCAGTAGTCTCTCGCACTACTCTGGTATTTTCTGTGTGCCCAGCTGCCATGCTCACTTCTCCTGTATTGTATGTAAATAGCTATTTGCATGTGTGCAAACTTGCTAGTCCCACTTAAGAACATCCTGTCCTCTGGAATTATGTGTACAAAGCACTGTCTTGTTTCATATGATGATTTGCTTAAGCATGTTAAGACTTTGTAGTTAAACGCTACATAAGGGTGAGACTGGGAGGGATTTGTAAGCTGCTGGTAAAGGTCAGATTATGTAATATACTGGAAAAGTGAGATATACTGTTGGAGAGTGAGATCAGGGCAGGGAGGGAATTGGCTGGTGGTGTTCAGGGAGCGCTCTTGAAGTAACTTGTACCAAATGTCTTTTTGTTAGTGTAGTGCGCTTGGGTATGGGTAAAGGAAGATATCTGAAGGCCACTTGATTTTTGCTCTAGCCATTTCTATCACCATTTCTTCCCTGAAGCTGGTGCTTCCTAGTTTTTCTTTAAAGCTGCTATTCAGCAAGGACAGTAAGAAGGGCCAGCCTACAACTATGGATTTGAGCAGCCTGCAAGAGTAGAAGAAAGTTTTACTCCTTTTGTGTTTTTCCTCTGAAGACATGAGAGGAAGACACATGCATGATGACAGATGTCATCATGTCAGTTCAAGGTTATGTCCTGTATTATACATGCTTTTTTTTGTAACCCTGCAAGAAACTAAGTTCAGAAGCCTGTAATCCTGTAAGGATCTATTTCCCAGCACAGGATGGACAGTAAGAATATCAACAGCTCTTACCGAGGACAACTGAAAATTCTTTTTCTTTTAGCACTTAAAATGTTTTGTTAATGTGTTGATGAGAAGGAAAAAAAATTGGGCTATCGAGAGGAGGAAGACTTATTACAAGACAAGGGTCGAGTGATGGTAGGAATGCCCTGCAGAGAGACCTGCACAGGCTGGATCATGGGCTGAGGGCAATGGTGTGAGGTTCAACAAGGCCCAGTGCTGGGTCCTGCCCTTGGGTCACAACAATCCCAGGTAGCTCCACAGGCTGGGGCAAAGTCGCAGGAAAGCTGCCCACTGGAAAAGGACCTGGGGGTGCTGGTGACAGCAGCTGGACATGAGCCAGGGTGTGCCCAGGTGGCCAAGAAGGCCAATGGCATCCTGGCCTGGAACAGCAATGGTGTGGCCAGCAGGGCCAGGGCAGGGATTGTCCCCCTTACTGGGCACTGGTGAGGCCACTGGTAAGGCCACCTCAAATCCTGTGCCAAGTTCTGGGCCCTCAGGTCAGGAAGGACACTGAGGTGCTGGAGCGTGTCTGGAGAAGAGCAACAGAGCTGGGGAAGGGTCCGGAGCATAATTCCAATGAGGAGTAGCTGAGGGAGCTTTTCTCCAGTTTAGCCTGGAGAAAAGGAGGCTCAAGGGGACCTTATTGCTCTTTACAACTGCCTGAAAAGAAGCTGTAGCCAGATGGGGGAAGATTTAGATTGGATATTAATAATTTTTTTTTTCTCTGAAAGAGTTGAAAATCTTTGAAATGGTCTGCCCAGGGAAGTGGCAGAGTCCACATCACTGGAAGCATTAAAAAAATGTGAAGATATGGTACTTGAGGACGTAGGTTAACAGCTTAATGGTGAACAGGGTGGTGGTGTTGAGTTGGTGGTTGTACTTGATAATCTTAAAAGTATTTTCCAACCTTTATGATGCTTTGATTCTATGAGACTAAATAATTTCTGTGTATTTGAACAACTGTCTTTCAGACGTAACTTCTTAGAAATATTTGGATTTGGAGTATATTTTAGTGAGGATTCTTAACTATACAAACTTTTCTTCGAAATTAGTATTGGAGGATCTGCTTAAATATGAAGTTATTGCTGATACTAAAATGAAAAAAAAGTAGTTGGATTTCAGAAGAAAGATTCTTTTATCAAAGTGTCAGATTTGAAAACTTTTCATGGATAAGGTTGCTAGGATTTATTTATTTCAGTCCATCTATTACGGGCCAAAAAAGTGCTGTATGTTAACCACATATATTACAAATGATGACAAATAGGGCAAAGCTTATTAGAATAAGTTAGTTAAGTCTGTGAATCAGTGTGGTAGACTGCAATACAATAAAGTGCCTAGTTAGAGTTTATTATTTTACTTTGGAGTAATACAACAAAAATCTATTAATAATTTACAAAGTATATCCTTGTCACAAGACAGCATGAAAACATTTGTATTGCTGCATAACCTAAAAGGTAAAAATCAGTAATACTAAAAAAATTGAAGTACTGTTCTGTACCAGTAGGTAATGCAGTATATAGATGCTTTATTCCTTGATAATATTCTTATGTCTGTTTTTTTCCTCCATTCTTTAAATTTAATTTAAAAAATATTACTATTATTAGTCTGTTCAAATTATTCCTTTTACTGTGATTTAAACTGAAATTTTGACATCTGAAATATTATATTCTGTTAATAATCTTGGTTTCTGTTTTAATTTAATTCAATGGGGTTTTTTTCCTAGACTGATTTTGCAAGGTTTAGTGGAACTAATGTGGAAACAGACTTTGTAGAGGTACCTTCACAAATGTTTGAGAACTGGGTGTGGGAAAAAGAGCCACTACAACAGATGTCAAGACATTATAAAGATGCAACCCATGTTGGAGACACTCTCCTGGAGAAACTTGCTGCCTCTAGACTTGCTAATACAGGTATCTCTCTGCCTTTTCTCCCCACAGGACATGTACAAAAGCATGTAATTTTTAAAACTGACAAACATAAGAAGCCTATTAAATTTCTTTGCTGTGTACAGTTACCACTGTCTTTCTGGGTTTATTTGTGTGGGTACCCCACTAAAGTAGGGCATGATGACGGATAGAATTCTTTGCAAGAACAGTAGCAGCTCTGATTTTCCAGGCTACCTCCAGGACTAAAATACCTTTCCTATCCATGTAAATTTTTATGTGTAAGCTTTTTTCCTTTAAAATTGGTGGTGTAAGCTTTTTTCCTTTAAAATTAATTTATCTTAAATGTACTCCAGAACAGGCACTGTGCAAGACACCATATACCTACATGTATTGTCTACATTTGATTTGCATGCACACTCAACAGATATGAAAGTTACTTGCAAATTTACTGAACAGACATAACATATCCCAGACAGCATTGTTGTAGACCTTATACGTATCTCCAAACTAAGACTGTAATCTCACGTCATTATCTATCATGTCATTATTATTCTATCAGTCCCACTTCTTTATTCTTGTAATCAAAGCTTCCCATCTATGCTACCAATTCATCCTTAAGCTACTCCTGTTTATTTCGTACTGCTTTCCTATCCCAAACAAGAAGTCTTTGTCCTTGCGGCTTGCACAGACTCTAGCTGCATAAGCATTTTGTCTGAGTAAAGGTTCATATCTTGTAGTTCTTAAATTAAGCTTAAATTAAAATTTGCTTTTAAAATATCTGCTTTATTTTAGTTTTGATGTATGAGGAAAGTAATATTCAAGAAGAGGGGGCTTAGCATGATAATTCCTCTATTAAAACTATGCTTCTCGACTCTTTGTAAGTGGAGTAATTCAGATGGAAATGATGTAACTCCAGAATTCTAATAATTTAGTATTTATGTTGAGATCTTTGAAGAAAAGATGCAAATGAAACTCCAGCTATTTTGATGCTGGTTAATTAAATGTTTTTACCCAATTAGGCCTTCTAACCCTCCGTCAGATTGTTTTGAGCAAAGTTGACCAGGCACTGCATACAAAGCTGTCTGTTGACCCAGCACATGAATATGCTAAATACTGTATGGAGATTCTAGGAATTCCTGCCACCCCAGGTATGTCAGTATGAAGCATTTATACAGCATGCCCAAATGGTTTGATTTAACATGACTTTCTTTCTCAGTAATGCTTGGCATACAAAAAACAGGGCTGTTTATGAAATAATCTGCTTTATGAAGCTGAAATAATTATTTTTAAATTTAGGATGATCTTAATGATCTCTTCTGAAGGAAGATTCTGAAGGTAAATATAAAACTTAGCCTTTTGCAGGATATATTTTAGAGTGACATGATGCGAATTCCACTTTAGATGTTCTGTCTGTGTTGGATGTACAAGTAACCTAAAATGGGAAATTGAGTTTCTTTTGTTTTCAACAGACTACATTCAATAATTTGAGGCATCCTCAGACCCTTTGTGCTAAATGTTTCAAAGTCGTTGATGTATATTCCTTATTTATTGTTGAAGTATTGTATGCACCAAAGAAATAACTGAATTTGATTTCAGTAACCTGATGTTTATCTACTTTTCAAGGAACAAACATGCCGGCTACTTTTGGACATTTGGCAGGTGGTTATGATGGTCAATACTATGGATACCTGTGGAGTGAAGTGTTTTCCATGGATATCTTTTATAGCTGCTTTAAGCAAGAAGGAATAATGAATCCAAAGGTAGGTGATGAATACTTTTTGATAAACTCTTCTGTTGCACTTTGTCTCTGAAACCACATTTATTGCCATCATGATCCCTGAGTATAACGTTCAAGTTCTACTTCTGTACCTGTTGAGTTCAGACCAACAACAAAAAAAGTATAAAAGTAACTTTAAGAAAACCATCTTAAAATTCTAAGAGCACTTGAATTTTAATGCAATTCTTACATCACCATATATTTAATATTGTAGTACATTTGTGATATTGTGTTGCCTTGTCTAATGCCTTCCTTTGAATGAAAAAACATTCTTCCATTGCAAGAGCAGATGCATATTCATCTGCTGTGAAACCTGTATGATAGTGGTGCTCTGTTTCTTTTACCTTTCCATTACATTCTGTGTGATCACATTCAACTATGTGATCCTTTTCTGTAGCTATTATTTAGAAAACTGAATTTATTTTGAGCTTTCTCTGTCACAACACAGAGTAATGTGAAAGTTGTTTTATCTTCAGTTTAAATCCCAGGTCAGTTTTGAAGTCCAAATCATTAAGAGGTTCTAGATTTACTGGGTCTTTTTTCCCTGGAGTAATTCTCCAACCCCTTCTGCCTCCAGCAGAGAAAAAGGATAATTAGTGATGTGGTTAGTAGTCCTGCCAATTCTAGCAGTGTTTTTCAGAGATTATAGTATTAGACTTGAGTTGAGGTGCTGCAGATGAGATAGATGAGTTCTGTCATGGGAAAAGACCTTTTAGGTTTCCTGATCTTCTTAATTGTGTTCTTGATTCAGCGGTCAGCACTAGTTCTTCCTTTTGATAGAAGT
The DNA here is from genome assembly GCA_013397555.1 of Urocynchramus pylzowi. NCBI lineage: Eukaryota > Metazoa > Chordata > Aves > Passeriformes > Fringillidae > Urocynchramus > Urocynchramus pylzowi. The sequence goes on from VZRH01004830.1 coordinate 33,676, forward strand.
ACACAAGAGAGAAATAAAGGAAAGAGTAGAAAATGCATGGCTGTCCTTTTCCTCTCCTGGAATTTGCCTTCTTTCCTCCCTGTACTTATCACAGCAATCAGAACTTCTAGAACTGTCCATCTCTCTAGAGGATGGAGACAGTAAACAAGATTTTGAGGTGGACAAAAAGGGGAGCCGAAAGAGAATTGGGATGGGGTAGGACTCTGAAATTGAGGCAGTGGTTAGGCTGACAAAACCCAAAAGGGGTTTTATGAAGAAAAGCAGCCAACATTACAGTTTGAGAGAAGTGACAAGAGTGGGTTTGGACGTTTAAGATTGACCTTGAAGGGATAGGGATTCATGACAGGTACATATGAGAATAAGCATACCTGCTTATTCATTGGGAATATCATCACTCATAAGTAAGAGCAGTAGAGAAGAAGTGTCAAGTTAAATGAGTAAATAAAATAACTTTAAATGGAAACTTTTAATGTTGTTCATATGGATCTTAAAAATAGTATTTCGGGGGGGTCAGACTTGCTGGCTTTTATAAGTGCTAGCATTTGGGAAAGATGGTTAAGGGTGCTGGTGCCAAACTTGTGGAACTTTGTGTCAGTTTTTTGTTCTGACATGCTCATATCCCTCCAGTGCCATCACACTTTTGTTCCATCAGTTTTACTCTCTAGTCTCCAAAGTCTGATTTAAGTGACTGTATAGTCAAAGTCCAAAGCTATAGTTTGGCAAAATGCCTCTGTTACCTTTACTTCTCCTGAGGGATGTCTTTTATTCTGATTTTTTTTGTGAGAATGTTTGGTTTCTTTGCCTGTTTATGGGAGGCTTTGAGAATAAATTATTATGCTAAAAGTGAATATTTTTGTGGAACAGCTGAAAGACAGCTAGTGCCTCTTTTATTGTGAAGCCTGTTATCCAGGCTAAGAAGTGAGGCAGAAAGATGATTATTTATGTGTGTCTCTCACTCTCTGGCATATGTGCACACAAACACTTTATGTGAATGCTGATATAACTTCAGGGATAGCTGTGGAGATCTTTCCTCTCCCCTTCAATGCTATCTTTTCAAATTAGCTATCTTTTAACCCAAATAAATGTGATAGCATCCCACAGGATGGGACAAACAATTTTTTATAAACAAATACTAGATACTGGTATGGTTTTTTGTAGTTACTCATACTTCATTATATCTAGATTTAGACTAGTATTCTGAACAGCAGAAAAGGAAAATGGTTAAGGTATTATGACTAGGCCTTATAGAAATTTGGCTTACTTCTTCCTTTTTGAATTAAACCTCTCCTCCTCTTTTGAGCAACATTTATACAACCTAATTTCAGAGATTGAATGTATTAAAATTCTTCCACAAACAATTAACTCTAACTTAATTGGTAGCTAACCTCCTCAATTCTTGCACATTATCTGAACTAACCTCTGGTCTCCCTAGAACTGAGCAGTATGCTCTGAAGGGACAACAGCAAAGACTCAAGTCTACTCAAAAATACTTGTAAACTACAAGGAACAATATATTCATTTGCTGCTGATGTTCAGCAAACTAACAAAAATAGTGAAGTGTGAACAACACTTCAGTGATTTTTTTTAGCTTATTATTTATTTTTATTTTATTTTAGATTTTTTCAGCTGTAATTCAGACAATGTAAATGGTAGTTCAATTAAGTCATGGAAGCCCATCACTTAAAAACATCTTTGCTTGTTTTTACAGTACAGTCATATCTTGGTTTGAAAGACGTATGTCCACCAAGGAAGGCAGGAATCTCCCTTGGAATGGAGAATATGACCCCCCTTCCCTCCAAATTATTGTAAATTTGAAATTAAGGGGCTTTCAGGCAATGATATGGGAAAAGGAGTAACAGTTCTTTACTGGTATGAATGTGTATAACAGGGCACACAAACATACTTTACTGGTATGTACGTGTATAACAGGGCACACAAACATACTTTACTGGTATGTATGTGTATAACAGGGCACACAAACATACTTTACTGGTATGTATGTGTATAACAGGGCACACAAACATACTTTCCTGGTATGTATGTGTATAACAGGGCACACAAACATACTTTACTGGTATGTATGTGTATAACAGGGCACACAAACAAGAACAACGAACAAACCAGAAAACCCTCCTCCCTGTAAAGTCTCCTCCCTGCACTTTGATCCCTTTCCCCTTCAGTGCAGTTCCGGTCACAGCCAGCAGGGGCGCTGCTGGCTGCCGGCCGGGCAGGCGGTGCAGTGATTCCCCCATGGCTGCAGGGGGCGCTGAGCGGCAGCTGGTCGCGATGACTGGGCTCCCATGCAGAGGTGGCCCATGTGGGGACATCCCACCTGTCCCCCACCAAATGGCCGGGGAACAAAAAAAAAAAATAAAAAATTAAGCAGACTTGCAGTGCAGGAAAACCGCAGCAGACGGGGATCTCAGAGTCCAACATGCAGGAGTGGCCATGGTGCAAGGTGAGCAGAGGGTCTGGCAGGAGCCAGTCCTGATGTTTCAGCTCCAAGCGGTCAGGCGGCAGAGAAAACAGCAAACAGCTCCCTCCTCCCATGGACCGGGCAACCAGACTGACCAAAAGCCCAGCCCCAAATCTCTGGGGCCCCCTCACCTTTTCTCTGTGTTGACAGATGTAACCCACCCCCAGCCAGGGCCATTTATGGAATGTTGTGACACATAGCTACATCTTTTGTTTTCTTAAGTATTGGTAGTTACTGTTTCCTAGCAACATATGGGACAAAATTCCACGAGAGGAAGAAACAAAAGGAAAAATCCTAACCCCCAACAAGTCATGAGGAAGCAATGTGTTATTGTTGAGTTGTGGGAGAAGTGTGTATGTGTATATACACTTACACATTAAAAGGAAGAACATTGTCTTCTTCAATATCAGAAACATTTGAGATATGCACATGCGAAATAACGTTTTCTCATTTGTAGTCATGTCTTAGAAGCCTAGAATTCTCTAGATATATATGTTTCTTAAAATACAACTGCTTGTTAAGAAAATCCTCATTACTTGTTTTCTCAGAAACTTCAGTAGTTTTTTTAACTGAATCCATTCTTGCTAAAGCAATGATGAAATTAAAATCTGAGTTAAGCCTCATTTTCTCTAAGATACTTTAATAGGTGTGTTAGATATGTTTGTATGTATCATATGTCCATCTATGTATATTATATGGGTGTGAGTGCCATGCCATTCCACAATGCTATACCTATCTTATCTCTGAAGTATCATCTCTGTTATCCAAACAGAGATTCAAGAAAGAGAAATCATCAGTTAGAGAAAGGATGTTGGGTTCCCTCTTCCTGCCTGTCAGTCACAGGGGTAATCCTTCCCTGAAGATTTTGAGGAGGTTGTGTGTTTGTTATGCTTTATAGAATGTCTTCAGACAAGTTGTGATTGTAGTTTCAAAACCAGTGTAAAGCCACAAGAGAAATAATTCCTTTAGAACTGGTCAAATTTCTGCTCTCTTGAGTTCTTCCAGCAGATCTAAATTATACTTGTGATATGGCCTGGTATATCTTCATTTGGTATTAGGAAAATCTGGAAGGAGGAAGGAGGAAAGTTGTTCTATCATGAATAGATTTTTAAATATGCAACAAATACAGAGAAGGGGGCAGTGGGCAAGATAAGAAGTACTAACATTCTGCTTTACCTTCTGTCAGGCTGGGATGAAATACAGAAACCTCATTTTGAAACCTGGAGGATCTTTGGATGGAATGGATATGCTACAAAACTTCTTGGAGCGTAAACCAAGCCAGAGAGCTTTCCTTTTGAGTAAGGGATTACATGTTCAGTGAAGTTATGATTCTTTTGTAATGGCATATAAGTATGGAATCAGCGGGAAATGTCAGTGTATTTCAGTTTTTAACTATGTATCACTCTAGGGAAACTGGGTCTTTTTTTATTATTTTTTAAATTGTATAAATAAAAATGTGACTTTTAAAACAAAATTTCATAGGATTACAAAATTCAACATGAGGGAAAAAATTCTGAGATGTGCAGAAGCTAAGGAAATTGGATGGTAATTTTAAAAAATTTTTATGAATTAATACTAATTAATACTAATCAATATGAGGAGTTTATGCCATGTTTTTCTTTTAAGAGATGCACTTAAATTATGTCTTGTGAATTAATTTTAAAACTGAAGGGGATAAAAAGAATACAACCAGCAATAAAGGAAACAGATTCATTCTTATTCTCTATTCTCTATTGTATTGATGGTTCACTAGTGTCTCACTATCTCTGATGGATAGGAAGTGTGTTTGATTTTGTCATTGTTTGAATTCAGTCCAGCTGCCTGACAAATTTCAAGACTGAGAACCTGCCCCAGATACCTTTACAGCAGAGATGTTTGTGTGATACTTTTAGACCTAATTCTGATGCATGTTAAATTTTTGTACCATTTATATACTTATAGAGTATAACTAAAAAGGAAAAAATCAGCCAAAATCGGTGACTTTTTCAGTTATTCCACCACTCTTCTGTTGATGACCACAAGTCAGGTCTTTGTTTTACAAATGATACCAACACAGGCATTTAAATATTGTACTTGAGCAATTATAATGGCTTCAGTTGGTTTCTTAAATATTTTGAGATACAAATAAGGAAGGAAGGAAATAAGATATCCCTGACAGGAATGGTAAAGCCAATTCAAAATTTTCCTGTTCCTTTCCAGTGTGGCATGCAAAAGATGCTACAAAAAAGTGCAATAGATTTAATGATTTCAGCTGTGAGAGTGTGAAAGTTATCAAGGAATCATTCTGCAGTTTTTCTGCAAAATCAGGAAAAAGTAGTCTTACAAGACTACTTACAACACTACACCATCCAAATAAAGCTGTTAATCCAAGTACACTTGTCTTAGGTACCATATCTTACTGTGGTTTTACTATTACGGCATAATATAAACAGCTTCTAAATTTTATTTACTAGCCAATACATTTTAGACATTTAAACCACAGTTGTAAACATGGTAAGGGTCTATAATTTATTGTTCAACAATGACACAAGAAAATGTGTCTGGTCAATTCAAAAGACTATTTTCAGTAAAAGAAAACTGATATTATTCACTTTGGGTCAAAGCTGTCAATTTGTTATAGGGGACAAAACCTAAAATTGGGATTGTTCTCACAATTTGTGAGTGTTCCTCAAAGTGAGAAACTTTTTGTCTTTTCTTTTAAAGCGTTGAAACTGGAGAGTTAAAAATGAGCTTAATTCGTTTCTGAAATGGAAAATCTGAATGGACTTACCTTCAAACTGCACCATTTAGATGTGAGGAATCATAACTATTCGTAGCCAAAACAGATTAACACTGTAGTCTGACCAGACCACACAATTAATTAATCAAATCTAACTCTTATAGTCAGTTACAATTTTAGGCCACAGTTCTGCTGGGCCATGAAAAAGCAACACATGGAAATCACATGTGTGAGGACACCTTGAACAGTATGGCCAGAATGGAAAGCTGAGAAAACTGCTAGATGCAGGATTATCCCAAAACCTGTGAATTTTGCCCAGATTGATTTCCCTTACGTTCTTTTGCTTACTTTTTATACATGTTTAAAATTCTTGTGATTCTGTCTTATTAACGTGTTTTTTTCTCTCACACTGTAATGATGGCTCCAAAGAATGAAAACATTGTGAAAAATATACTAAGTGATACTTTCCCCAAATGAATCTGCAAATCTAAGCAATAGAACCCTTATTAAGAAAAAGACACAGTTTTTATTTTACAGTTGGTAGGCAGATTTCCACATGAGGGAGACCTTTCTCTGCATAAATCAGCAGTCTTGGATCAAGGTAGATAATTGTAAGTACAGTAATTATAGGCAAAAATACGTGGTGATAAAAAGTCATGTGATTCAAAAGTTAGATTTAGAACAGTACTGATGGTAGTTATGACAATTTAATTGACTTTTTAATTTTCTTATATACAGCACACACACACTTTCTTTAGTGTGTGTGCTTGTATGTTGTACAATGTTGACTGGCTAAGAGAATGAAGTGTGGGAGAATGTCTGCTATTACTTGTGTGTGGAAATGCCTGCATGATTGTACAGTTATGTTAGCAGCAAATGGATACCCATGTGTGTAGGAAGGAAAAAACTAAACTGTATTGTAACCACAAATGAAAGTGTTATGTTCTATATCTGTTCCCAAAGAACAGGATTTACTGTAATTTGTTTTTGCAGAAGCCAGTTCCTTCATCAGGCAGTAATTAAGTCAGATCAGCCTATGGCTAACACGATTCAACACAAAAGGCTAATGAGTATGTTCTGAAGTGCTTATGAAAATCTTAATAACATAGCAAACCTAAATTGGAGTTGGATTAAATGACTTTTTTTCTTCCAACTAAAACTTATTCTATGATTTTATGAAATTGATGTTCACATTTTTATTCTAAATACCTGATCTTTAAAAAGTAACCTGGTTTCTATTTCTGCACCTGTCTATAACAGGTATAAAACTTTGTATAGGAAAAACTTTCTTTGACACTATTCTAAGGCTGTGACATGGAGTCCCCCAATAAAACAGGGAACACTTCTTCTGCTTTGCAAACATGAGCTGATGACCTCGACACTGCCAGAGACAATCACGTATATGAAATCATGCCAAAACATGGTATCTGACAAAGCCTAGTCTATTCTAGAGCTGCTAGACCTAGGCTTCCCCTGAATTCAATTTCAAAACTATGAAACCAGAGTTTATTCCAACCCAGCTTTAAGTATTTAAGTATTTAAGTATTCACTATAAAAAATGAGAAAGTAATTTGTAGTTTTTGTCTGTAACAAACAGATGACTCTTAAAGTTACTATCGTATCTTCTTAAAATTTCACTGTGTTTAGGATTATTATTTTCTTGTATTAGAAATTCAGGTTGGACTTTGGCTTCACAACAAAGGCTTCACAGGAAAGGGTATAATCAGAGACTCAGGAGAGAGTGCCTATTATCCACTGAGCAAGTGGATAACAGGCAGTGGTTTTCTCTTTCTGTTGCTTCATTGTAAAAGAATGGTTTGAGCATGTGGCTGGGTTACAAGATGGCTAAGTGATGGTCTAAGCAGCTGCTATTGCCTACTTGTCTGACAGAGGTCCAGCATGTAGACTTTTTCTGGATTGCCTGCAAGTCACATGGTAATTTTCACATAAATAGTAAAAACAGTCTGAGTAAGAGGTTTAAACTTTGCTCTGTGAGATGTGGTGGCTATTAGTTATTATGTTTCTCTCTCTCTGAAAGGATATCCGAATACCTTTGGAGGTAGTGCAAGGTAGGTGAGTTAAATGGAGATTCCTGGAGGGGTTTTCCAGAAGCATAAGAGCTGTTTGCATGATAAGTGATTTACTGATAGGGGTTAGAGAGGCTAAGCATCAGCTGGTTATGTGGTACCCAAGTCAGAGGAAAAGGAAGGAGAGCAGTTAGGTGGAAGGATTAAGTTGGAGAATGGTGTTTTGACAATAGTTGTAGAAGGGTTGAAGGGATGTCAGAGGCAGATAACAGGAAGAAGACTAACTTGATGTATAGTGATTTGCAAAAGGCTGCTTAAATGTTTTTCATTGTTTTATGAATTAGAAACAAGACATGCTTTTCTAGGAATAAATTTCTGTTCCTGCAAGCCAAAGAACATGAGACTATGCACTGGCTTGTTACTTGAGAACTTGACTTCTTCCTGACATCTGGAGATTTTTTTTTTTTTTTACCATTATTTTCTTCATTAATGTATTTTAAATAATAGATTCTCATGGTGAAAGAAAACAAGTTTTTGGGGAAGTTCAATTTGTGGGGCATGTGGCAGAAATCCTGTATAGCTAATCATAATTGGCCTGTGTTAAAAATTGTAGGTGATACTAAAGATAGAGTCCCAAACAGCAGACAATCTATTTTAGTCCTCATTAGAATAGATACAGACAAATTAAGTATATTAACTGGAAGTAAGTGGTTGCCTGGAAACCAAGCATCATGACCTAATTTTGTTCAGTATTGATTAACAGAGAATGGACTCAACCAATACTTGCTTGCTTTATACTACTGATGAATTGAAAAGGTTAAAAATCTCAGTGTTAAGAGAGCCAAGGAGTAAAATTATTGGGGGAAAAAATGTGAATGAAAAGTTGTATGTCTTTGAGATTCAATTGGCCAAAATCCCACAATTTCACAACTTAAAAATCTTTGTGAAAAGTTTTAAGAACCAATCTGCTCGCCAGTAAAAACAGCATTTAAAAATAAACAAAACAGAAGTGTGTGGTCAGAAGTAGGAAATAGTTATAAAACAAGGAATTATAAAGTGTTAAAAATTATAAAGAAGGCTAAGACTGTCAAGGCAAAGAGAAATGGATGAAAGCATTATAGTAAATGATATGTATAACTTAATTTGTTAAGAACAAATAAATACCACTTGTGTTACAGACGCTTCAGTGGATGGAAATGCTAATATGGCAAATGATAACCAAGACAGTTTTAAATTCAGTTCCTCTTCTGCATTTACAAAGAAGCGAGTGATGTAATCATGTCATGTGAGAACAATGGGGTACTTTCCAGTCTATTAAGTGAGGAGCATATTAAGCAATACCTACTAGGAATAATCATTGTGGCATGAGTAGAGTTGGATAACTTGTACCCTACAAACAAACAAGAATTAGTGGTAGGGGAGTTTTTCCCAGTGCTGGTAATTTTAGGATAACTGGGCATATGTCATTGTACTAAAACACTGCTAATGAGTTCTCATCTTGAAAACCAAATAGGTGACTATTGGTCACACAGCTTGAAATCCAACTTCAGTGAAACAGCAAGAAGCATAAATATTGTTCTGTTGTTGAAGCGCTAACAGTGAGTATAATTTATAGAGTGCAAATGATTTTATGGAAAACAAGTTTTTTCAGACAAGTCTGATGTAAACATTCTTGGCCATTACAAGCCTGTTGAGGGCGATTGTAGAGATTTATGTATTTGATTTAGTGCTCCATATTTTCATTTCAAATAACACTATATGATATCAATAGAGGATTTATAAATGGACTAGGAACAGCTAACTGTTGGGAGTACTTGTTGACATAGAATTACCACTGAACAGGGTACAGTGGTCTAAGTGCTTCAGGCATCACACAGAAATATAAAACTATAAAACAATAATATAAAGTCACTGGTGATAGAATTTGTAAGGAATTGACCAAAACAAGCAGTCACAATGAAAGGTTTAGATTGTTTGAAAACTTTTGACATTCTGATGTATCATGGGCAAAGGAAGGTGTAGCATGCCGGTAGCAACTAAAATGTAGGTTAAAACTAAAGTTTGGAGGACTGTATTCTGTGAATTCCTTACTTCTGAAAGTATCTAGAGGCTAGTTACAATAGCCAGTTCAATGAGAATTGTTAGGAGACTGTAGCAAAAAATGGTTAGGCAACCTCACGATGGATGTGCACAAAAATATTGTGTAGAAGCAAGTTACTTCTGTATACCATAGCAATAAAATGGGCACATCAATTGCACAAAGTTTTGGTGGCCTGATTTTTAACTGGGGCTAGTAAGCCTTGTTATTCCAAATAAACACAGATGGTTCTAGATGTAGAATAAACTCCTTGTAACTCCTTGCCAACAATATAGTAGAGGTGGTAGTTTTATATGAGTTGAAAATTAAAGTCAACACAATCCAGTCTTAGAAGAGAAACCAGTGGAAGGTGTTTAAAAAAATAAAACCTTTTTCATCTTAGGAAAGATCTTGCAAAGTAGGGGCTGGAAATACGAAGAATATCCAAGATTTTAACATGTATTGCAGCCCTATTCACATTTCTTTTAGGCATCTGCTTTTAGCCACTTCTGGAGATAAGATACCGTATCAAAGCAACCTGCTGCTTGATCTAGTATGAAGACTGGAGAAAGAGCAAAAGATGACTTTTAGTCTCTAGGTATCACCATCACATATTAAAGACTCCTTAGTAGGAGAATGTCAGCCAGAAGCTGAGGCCAGTTATTTCAAAGAGAAAATAACCACATTTTTAACAGTGAAGACGAGTCCCACCTTAGTGAGTAGTTTGTCCCAATAGTTGCTCTGTTCTTAATGTCTTCAAATCAAGACAAGTGAAACCTCTTCTAGGAGGTACATGTTCACCAAACACAGTGATTTAGATTTCATTCACTATAACTGGGTGAAGCAGGATGGCTGGTAATATACAAATCAGATTTATTTCATTTTTCCTTTTAAAATGTTACAATTCCATAAACCATATCTTACCAAAAACATTTGTTGCATGTTTATGTGGAGAAGTGTAAAACTACCCAATGTAATTCAATGTCAAAGACTTATTGCCTCCTAAACCACTAATGGAAAGTAAAAGCAAGTAGAAAAAGTACTTTTAAATTAAGCAAACATTTTAATCTGAAATAGTTTTCTTTAACTGCATGATTGTGGGATATCCAAACTTTTACAAGAAAAGCAGACAGATGCTTTTCTACATGACAGAAGATAAACTCATCCTTTGATTTCATGTTGAAGAAGGCTGTATTTTTCTCTGTAGAAGGCAGAAACTGAGTAGTACTCCAAAGCTGTTGTTACAAATAAGATTTTTGAGTAGCCAAAGTTAGCTTTTCTGCATTATGTTGTCCCCCTTGAATTTCCAGATTTCAGTTAAGTTGACTTCTTAAGTTGACTTCTTTTTTGCAGAGCTGACACCTTCTGATTGGTCTCACTGTCAGGCCCAAAACATTTCCTCTCCCTTACCTCTCCACTGAAGTGTTGCTGTCCTCAGGAATGTAGTCAACGCATTATCTGAGATGTATAATTTAAACTTGGGAGAAGCACTTACAAATACAAAGAAATACAAAGAACTGAGCAATTTGTATTTCTTTTTATTCTTTATTTTTTAAGAACCACTCATGGTCCAGTATTCACTACTCATGGTCCAATATTCACTACTCATGGTCCAATATTCACAAATACTCATCCAAGTTACTACCAAAATCTGACAAAAGATCAGAAATCTAGTCAGAAATTTACAGCCACATAATGTATAACATGTTACAAATACTGTTAGTCACAGAAGCTTTTTGCAACTACTTGATTCTATAAACGTGAAAGAGTTTTGGCTTAAAGTATTAATGAGAAATGTCTCAAAGCACATGTGTTTTAAGAGCATGCACTGAGAGGAATACATTTTATTCACCTTGGTGAAGTTTTGAAAGTGTGGGTTTGTATTTTAAGCTTAGTGAAGAAGAAAGACTTTCATCCTATTGAAAATTCAGAATTAAGACCCGTAGAGATAACAGGCCCTAAATCAGCTATCTGTAAAGTATCAATTAATGTAATGTAATAGCATTTTTCTTGTACATTTAAATTTTATTTTTATATAAAAATGTTCACATTCTCTACAGATAAGAAAAATCACCAGAAGTTGAGAGGTGATATAGATAAGTTGTCTATATACATGCTCACATTATGATTGTGTTTTTGCCCAAGTGTGTTTATGTCTTATCTATTTTTACAGCAAGCAAGGTAAACCCTGGCTAAGCCCCTTCAAAGGCCCCTTCACCATTTCTAATGGAACTTAATGCACAAGGGAAAGATTCAACAGGTGTGAATTTGCACAGAAATAAACCATCTTTGAAGATAATCAGACTTACTGGCAAATCAGCTTCTTTTTTCCTTAATTTTCTTTTCTGTATGCACTTTGCTCTGCTGGAGACATACAGCAGTACCCCTTAATCTGAAGAAGGACATTCTGGTCCAGGATGGCTTTTTAGAACTTAACCACTTTAGTTCTTGGTAAAAGTGTGAATTAATTTTGATGTGGCTGGCTTTCCTTTCTCTCTCATTCCTTAGGAATTACACTGGGTTTCCTCAACTTCTTATGGAAATTGCTTATGTCACAAGTTAGCCCTTCTCTCATGCCATCAGGGATCCTGTGTGATCAGCTCTCAGCAGAGCTGTACCCAGAAACCTGTATGCCTTGAAGACAAGAAAAATTAGATAGAAATAGATAGATTTGGTTTATTCTGGATAGAAAGCTAACATGTTATCTGGGTTGGAATGCAGTTAATCGGGTCTTTTCGGAGAAAACTTAAGGTGGGGAGTGTGATACTTAGGTAACATAAATTTAGTAAGGGTAAGCTTGATGTGGTAAAAAATTTGTGTGTTAGAAAAGTGGTTGTTTTCCCAAAGATGTGTGATAAGGAAATTCAGGACCCCTTATGAGAGGTATGATTTGTAAAGAAAAAAAGAAACAAACAACCAAACCCCACCTTAATTTTTTACAGAAGACTAATGGTGGTCACTGAGAAACCACAGAGAACTGGTTAATGCATTTCAAGACTTATCTAGGTTCGTAGGAAAAGAGGTTTTTATTGCAGGGAAAAACCTCGTTAGTTCAATCGTATAACTGTCTCTCAAGGACTTTCTCCTGGACAGAAGGAGATATACTATGAAACCATTCATAGATTTCAAGGCAGAAAAGTCAGTCTCAAGTGGAAGATCCTACCTAAGTTCTTCAAGAGCATGTCTAAAGCCTGAGCATTGTAATCTTACAACATTCTCAAGTTGTAAGAAGTGCCCAGGCTGGAATGGCAGAAGTTATGTTTGCTAATCATGTATTATCTTCTGAATGGGTAAATACCCACTGAGAACTACAAGGGGACTGTCAGTAAATACCCACTGAAAACTACAAGGGGACTGTCAGGGTGTGCAGAGGTTTGGTTTAAGTAGCGGAAGGTCAGCTTTAATTGAAATTGGCCAGACATGTCAAAAACCACAAGTAAGCCTTCTTCAGGTACATAATCAGCGAGCAGAAGCAGAAAAAAACTACTGCTATTAAACAGGAGAGGTGAATCAGTCACCAACAGCTCTGAAAAGGTAGAGGTTCTCAACAGTTTCTTCACCTTTGTGCTTACCAGTACTGCTGGGTCCCAGGTGTCGGGAACAAAAACCCAGGCTGATGCAAACACAGATCTGCTGTCAGTGAAGGCAGAGTTGATGTGTGAGCTGTTGCTGGAGCTTGACCCATATGACTTGAGGGGCCCTGATGATATCCCCCCAAGGGGTCAAGACAGCTGGATCATGTAATTGTGGATTATGGAGGCCACTCTCCATAATCTTTGGGAAGTTGTGTAGATCAAGGAATGTCACAGGAGACTGGAAGAAGGCTCATGTCACCCCCACCTACAAGAAGAGCTTAAAGGAGGATCCAGGAAAATATGGAGACATCCATTTTACTTCAGCCCCAGGGAAGTAAATGAAGGAGTAAAGTTAAGGAATGAATCCTCCTGGGGGCTATCACATGTCAGGTGAAGCACATGACTGGGAGGAGCCAGCATGGATTCCCCAAGGGTAAACTGTGCTTGACTAACCTGGCTGCCTTCTATGACACAGTAACCTTCTTAGTTGCTGTTGTGTGAGTGGTGGACATTGCTTGCCTGGATTTCTCCAAGGCTCTCACTATTGCTTCCCACAGCCTCCTTCTGCAGATGCTGTTGTGTTACAACACAACAGGGTTGTGGGTGGGGACCTGGCTGACCCAGGGCAGTGGTCAGTCACTTCTCTTCAAACTGACAGCCTGAGGGGAGATGCTCTGTCATCTGACATGTTCAGAGTTTCTCTGGGCTTTAACCTTTTTCAGATGGAGGGTGATCATCTCCCCACGCTTCCCCTAAAATGTATTAAAATGTAATATTCTTAATCCTTCTTTCTTCTTGGATCCTTCCCTCAGATCCCATCTTAACCCCTCCTCATATATAAATGTATAAATATCCCTGCTAGGCCATGGACCCATGCTTTTTTCTGGTTCGTTCTCTGTACCATGATCGCTGTCCTGTTTGTTTGCCTTCATTAAAGTTCTGTTTCCAGACAAGCAGATCAAAGCAGTCTCTCTCTGTAAGGTCACCAAAGCCAGTTCTTGAGGAAACCACTGGTCAACCGTCTGGGTGAGGACCAGAAGGTTTCACTGGCATTTGCTGGCACCACCATGCCCAGATCAGGAAATTTCCCTGTTCCGGCACTGCCCATGTCCAGCAATTTGCTGGCAAAGAAAGCTAAAACCTGGCAATTTCCCATTGCCAGCACTGCCCAATCTGGTGTTTGCTGGCAGCAGGACCCCAGGAAGGAAGGAAGGAAAGAAGGAAGNCTAATGAGAACATTGTGAAGTTCAGCGAGGACAAGTTTTGCACTTGGAAAAGCAAAACCTTAGTCCAGGAGTGCAGCACAGGCAGGGATCTACCCAGCTTGGGAGCAGCTCTGTGGGAAGGGGCCTGGCGCTCCTGGTGGACTCAGCTCCATCTGAGTGCCCAGTGTGCTCCTGCAGCACAGAAAGGGAGCAGATCCTGCGTGGCTCCAACAAGGGCCTCAGCAGCAGAGATAAAGTCCTTATCTCTTAGTTTAAAATCTTATCTACCCCACACAGTGCTTGTCAGTCCACATCTACAATTCTGTGTCCAGTTTTGGCCCCTGGTGCACAACACAGATGGACAGGCTGGAGAGGTCCAGAGGAGGGCCACAAAGGTGATCACAGGGCTGGGAAGCCTGGCACATGAGGAATGGCTGAGGGAACTGGGTTTGTTCAGCCTTGAGGGCCTTGAAGGATTAGGGGAGAGCTTATCCCTGTGTTCCAATGTTTAAAGTGTGGCTACAGAGAAGATGGAGGTTTACAAAGAATCACATGGGAAGGAGGAGGGGTAATGGGTAGAAGTTACTCCTGAAGACATTCTAATTGGACACAACAGGAAAATTTTTCTCAATTATAACAATTGGCAGTTGAAATATCTCCTCAGGGAAGTGTGGATTCTGCAACTTTGGACACTTTTAAGATACAGCTGGATATAGTGCTGGGTCATCTTGTCTAGATCACAATTTTGCAAAAAAATGTTGGACCAGGTGATCCTTGGTGTCCCCCTTCCAGTTTGGTATTCTATGATTTTTAAGCATCTTGAAATAAGAAGATAACTGACAAGGATCCAAGACATGGATTGTTTCTGTAGCAGAAGGGGTACCATTTCTTCTTGATTTGGAATAGGTGACAGGGTAGCTTTGTGTTTTCAGGTTTTTTTGCTTTCAACATTCCACACCCGAGGCAGAGACTGCAACTAACTGTCTCAAAACAAAAAGAGGAATAGATACAATTCAAGCTGTTTCAACTGCTTTCTGGGCTGGAGAAACCTCAGAGAGTAGAAATTCTGCATGCCTGATACATGTATTTCATTTATTTGAGCTCAGTTCTCAAACTCAGCGCATTGTTTAGGAAGTTGCACAGGTGTGATTCCTTAGGCCAGTGTAGAATGCTTTTCCAAGTAAATCCCTGATATGTATATTAGAGTAGCATATGTTTAGTTATCAACAACATTCCTAAAATAATGAAATTATTATTGAAAAATTTTTATTAGTGTTGCTAGCCCACACCTGTAACAAAAATTATGCTTCTCTAGATTACTTACTCATGATAAGATATTTCGGTTGCTGATATAATTTTCCTGTGCAACTTTAATTAAATAGAAAGTGGCATCAGAAGTATAAAAATACTGCTGACTTCATTAAAAAGAACTTCAGTTTGTACAGAAGCGCTATATTAAGAGCATAGAATTTAACATAAAAATAAAAGATTAATTCAGGCATCAGCAGAATTGGAAATTTCAGAAGCAAAACTTCAGATGCAAGAGAATAAATCTCTCAATCATTTTCACTGCTGAATCTCACTAAGGATTTTATCCCAGAGCCCAGCAGCTAACTTGTATGGTTACCTAATGTTGAGGTATTACTTATTTTATATTGGCTTTTTGTTTTCTGATATGTGCTAGCTATCCTCAGAGGAGAGATTTTGGCTAAGGAAGTAATTCTATTTGCTTTATAAAACCAAAAATTATTTATGAAATATTGCTGTATGAAATAAAATTAAAAAACAACAATATCTTAGAAAATAAGGTACTTAATTTTCTTTCACAGACTTAATGAAGAAGAATTACCTTAGTTTTAAAGGAAGTACAAGAAAATACAATTTTCTTTTTGATATTTAATTAGATTTGGCTGTTACAGGGTTTTCTCTCAGTAATTGGATGGTAGCATGAGTTCAGGCTAGTGATTTCTGAAACAGGTCTGAAAGTGCTTGAAAACTTTCTGTACATCACTTGAAAACTGATAACTCATTGTAAGCAACATCACACCTTGGAATAATACATATTTTTGGATTTATCTTTAATGCATATTAACATTTCTGTGCTCACTTTTAATCAGATTGTCATTAGAGAAGTTTAGCCGCCCTATATTGCAAGTATGGGTTGAACATGAAGGTTACAAGTCCCCTCCCCTCTTCTCCTGTGTCCTGGTTATGCCTTGTGGAGTTTCACATCTGTGAACCTTCTGAGCTTTCTTGCAGCTGCTTTCACCTTGAAATGTTTTATGTTTGTAAGTGCTTCTTTTATTCTGCTGACAGAAAAGGAAGGAGTGAATCTAAACAACCACTTGATTTTTCCCCAAGCACAAAGTGTAACATATAAGTACAACTTATATGTGTAATCTGTGTTTATTAATAGCATTTTATAGCTATAATTTTACATATTGAAATACAGAGCTCAGGGTTAGTTATTTTTAATTACTTAGTTTTTAAAGTTGATTTTTCAGAGAATGAGGAGCTATTGAGCTCAGTGAGAGTCATTGTTGAAGGAGTTGAAAACTCTGTGGTACTATGGTAACCTGCCTTACAGCTAAAAATTTTTGTCCTCCTCTCAGTGATCATTTTTTGTCTAAAGCAATTTACAGAATAACAGATATAAAATTTCAGGATAACAAGGATAAGAATATCCCCCTCTACATATAAAAAAGGGAGACCTAGAGAAGGTGAGTATTTTGGCAAATATTAAACAGTCTTAGAGGTTTGACAATGTAAACATGGATTCCTATCTCCTTATGTAGTTATTGCTGATTATATAATCTCCCCTTTGTTTAGAGAACCAATATTTAAATGTGATAAATTTCATTTTGGGGGGTAAAAAGGTATAATGTTCAGCCAGAAAAGCAGAACATTCTTGGAATGATTACAGGAGATTTGAATATGAATAGGGAGGGATCAGCAAGGTGATGATAAAATTTCTCTTCAGTGGAAGGACTTTATAGCTATAATTCTTCACCAGAAAACACAAATATGAATGCATTTTTAAATTATGTGTACACAAATGTAAAATTAAGGGTCAGTATCTCATATTTGTCTTACAAAGAGGTATATAAAATACCAGAGCGATTTTCATATGGCAAAAGCAACAATATTCAAGGGTGTTTTTGCTGACCCATGCAATTTAAATGACCAAAATGCACAAAAGGAATTACTATGACAATAATTATTTTTCATACTCTCTCAACACACACACACCGATGTGTTCAAGTCCATCCCTGCTTAAGCAAATGCTCTGATGATTGAAGATAAAAATTAAAATAAAGCTATTTTCTAATTCATTACTTTTGGCACTGAATTATTTTATAGCAAAGGAGGTGATGAGTTTGGGTGAAGACAATTGTGACCCTCTATGCTGAGCATTTCAGTCAGTAATGCCATTAGTTTCACTGATCTTAGGTGCTGGGACTGTTGTAATTGCCAGTGAGGGACTAGATTGTCTGTCTTGGGGGGAAAAA
This sequence comes from Urocynchramus pylzowi, assembly GCA_013397555.1. Taxonomy (NCBI): domain Eukaryota; kingdom Metazoa; phylum Chordata; class Aves; order Passeriformes; family Fringillidae; genus Urocynchramus; species Urocynchramus pylzowi. The sequence goes on from VZRH01004830.1 coordinate 51,264, forward strand.
GGAAAAAGGTCCCTGACATGGAGAGAAATATTATCTGTTTTAAATATATTTCACAAGGACACAATTATTAACCTACACTAGGAAACAAAGGTTTAGTTATTTTGGTTTTAGTTATACAAGTACAGTCCACTGGGACTTTATTTCCACTAAAGTAAATAATGAGATACTATCTAAATAATCTTTTCTACAGCACAGATTTTTGTGCATCAGCTTGCTGTAGCTCATGATCTACAGTTTGTGTTTTAGTTATAAGATCTAGAAGAATTATTCCCTTGCAGATTGTTCCTTCTGCAGTAGTAACAAGAGCTCCTTCTTTATTTGATGCCAGAATTCACCACTGAAGGCACAAGAGGGACAAGCTGCACTTCCACAGTTCTGGTTTATCTTGCTGTAGCCTGAGCAGGTTAGCCACTGTTATTAGAGGCTGCCCAACTTCAACTCTGTGGTTGTGGCCTGAAGGGAACTTTTGCTTGGGATAAAATGGCTCATTTGCAATTGAGCTTACCCTAAGCTGTGGGAGGTTCAGGCATTTCAGGGGGGTTTCAGAGATTTTCAGCTGTATAGCTGCAGCAAGTTTTTATCAAACTGCATATTCTTGGAGCTCTATGATCTGGGTAATTGTAGCTTCATGAGAACAGCTGAAAGGACATTTCAAAACAAAATGTTTCTCTTCTATGTTTCAGTCTTACTCTAATGCATGCATATCAGAATTCTTTATTAATTAAAATAATATGTATAACACTTTGCTTTGTTTTTAGAGCCAGCCAAAATAATTCAGCTGAAATTTTCCTCACCAAAATCAGATAGGGGAATGTATACAGCATGGAGAACATCAGCTCAAATTGTTACAGTTTGGCAAATTTAAAATCAATTGCAACAGGTTATTATAATAGGAATTGTTGGACAACCTAAATTGCAGACAGGTCTACAAGCCCAAACTATAGTTTACTATAGTTTACATGTAGAAAGTAACTTCTAAGTGTAAGATGAGAGTTCATAAAAGTAGATAAGAATTTCTTGGAATCATTTATCAAACTTGGTATGGTTTAAAATGTTTTAATGTTTTTAATTAGATCTTTGGACTTAAATAACATGATCTTTTTTTCTTCAACATTTATTTCATTAGATGTCTTTGTGTAATTCAGATTGTAGTCTCTCCTTAAGAATTGACTGAAATATTAATGGAGAATTATTTTTTTTTAATTGAGATTCTTACAAACATATTCCTTTACATAAAAATAACATATTTTCTTACAGAATTGTCAGATTTAGAGTTCAGTTTGATTCTGACATGCATAAGATGTGTTTTCAGATGGCTTTTGGATGGAAATTAATTTTTAGCAGGGATTCACTGATACAGGTCTACTAAAAGCCAGCAGAGCTTTGTTAAGTGAGCTGCCTGGTCAGCTTGCATTAACAGAATAAGTGAACTCTGACATTCACCAAATATTTAAATGTGTCCTACAGTAACTTTTTGTGTAACTTTAAAAAGAGAAAATATCCACGTGTAAGGGATAGATTATTTCAACCATCCTATTATTTAATCAATATGTGTTGTACCACCTCTGTGTTCTTATTTACACCTGAAATCTCATGCTGTGGGAAGAGTTGTACAGGAAAAAACAAGGTGGTTATTTCAAACAATGCTATATTCAAAGACTGGCATCCAAGCCAGAACGGTCAGTTACTGGTGAGAACTACTGACAAGGCTGCTGATGCAAGTGGAATGGAGTAGACATCCATGTGGCTGATTCTTTGTGCCTAACACTTGGAGATGTGGATAAAAGGATGTCAGGCTGACATGCAAATGTAGATGTCACAAACTAAGAAAGGAGCAAAGGGCAGGAGAGTAACTTGCCAAATGACAGCGTGTATATGCTTCATTGGAAGATGCGTTGAAACTAAAAGCAAGATGACACTTGTGTGGGTAGTAACTGTAGGTGTAAATAAGGTGACTGTAATCTTCAACTTCAGCGTTCTTCCTTGATAATGAAATCTGGCATCATGGTATTTTAACTTTTGAAAGTGGAAACATGAAAAAAATATCACCAAGAGAATGAACTAGAGTAAATGAATAAATATCACCAAGGGAATGAACTAGAGTAAATGAGGTATTGGTAAGAGAACTGTATGTTTATAAACAGGATGTAACTAACAGATTGAAATTAAAAATATTTATTACCGTGGGACTAATAAAATAAAAATTTTATTACCGATGGGGGAAGAGAATACAACTTGATTGAAACACTTGTTTTGTTTCCAGATATATAATAAGATCTTTAATCTTATTTATCCTAGTGTAATGTAATACATCAAAAAACCTTCTCCAGTTGTTCCAGGGACACTGAACCATAACAGCTCTGGGTTGTCCAGTGTGATAAAAGAAAGGCAGAAATAGTTATGTTCCTGCTGCCAAAAATCTTACTGAGATTTATTGATGGAATTTGTGGTGCCAAGAATGCCATGCCAAGTGCTCAGCTGAAGGAAAGCAAGTAGCCTCACTTGAGTTGTTTTGTAGAATTCGGTTCCCCTGGCTGGTCCTAGCAAATAGAAATAAATTAATTCTGATATATAGGTTTGGTTTTTTTTTTTCTTTTTTGGACTCCCTTAGTCAGTTTGTCCCTCTTTTACATATTTGTTTGATAGATGCATATTTTTAATTTCTTCTGTAGTTCTTCCTATTTCATTTCTTTGTATGCTTTACTTGATGCATGTAATCATGAATTTTCAAGCACACTTTTATTCTAGAGCAAGCTCCATGACTTAGTTGTCTAGTTTTATGTTATAAGGAGATCTATAGTTTAGTAATGTCTTTTCAAAAATCAGATTTTGGTTAGCCTGTCATTTGGGACTGTGTTTTAGTACCACCAATATGGCTGCTATATAGATTATTTTTTTCAGACAGAGATGATAAAATTATGAATAGTTACACTTCTGGAGTTAGTTACATGAATAGTTAAACTATGAATTCTACACTACGAATAGTTACACTTCTACACTTTGCCATTGTATTACAAAGTATCACTGAAACTATGATTCTACCATGCTTCAGAAATATGGAGATGCTAATAAGCAATTATGAAAGATTGCTATTTGCTGCTCACAGTGTAAATATTTCTTCATGATACTGACATGTGAGTGCCTGTAAAAGATGAGTGCTGCGCTCTTCTTTTCAGAATGAATGCACAAAGATGTCCCAGACATATCTGAAGAGCCAGCTCACTTTTTCAGTGTAAGCAGGAGTAATAGCCTTCCAGTCTGTCACACTATGTGCATGTATTGGTGCTGTCACTTGAGAAATTACCCTTGCAGTTTTTCCTGTTGGTTTGGCTGAACTGAACAATGCTTTCTTTGGAGTGAGGCAGCATAGCAGGTGCCAGAGGCATAATCCCACTCCCATTTTAGTCAGTAAGAATTTTACTACAGAAACTGAGGCTGGATAAGGCCTTTTATGTGAAAAAAATCAGTCCTGGTAAGTAGCTTCTTATCCTATAGTTAAGAAAACAGCTCATAAAGATGCTGCATATCAGAAGCTATATATGAATACAGGCTTTAATAATATGCAAGCCAGACATGCAAATCTGGCTTTTTTTCTAAATCTGCATGAGAACATTTTAATCTGTGAACTCATACTTCCTATGCCTCAAACATCTCTATCACAAAAGAAGGTAGTGTGTCCTAAACAGAATGCAGTGCAAATACTACTGCACTTCCCAGTGTGTTAAAAGGCATGTTTAATGGCAATTTAGGCAATCCTGCAGCACTGTGCCATGTTGACAGTCCTGACACAGGCACAGATCCAATAGGGAAAAGAAAGGAGGTGGTCATGTAATTGAAGACTATATCATAAAGCACAGTCACCAATGGGTGTAATTATGGTTGAACATAATTATGCACCTCCTAACCTTATGTACCTTAATTATAGCACCTCCTAACTCTGCATACTTGCCTTGAAACTCAGTCTGGTGTAACTGTGCTGGCCCATGAAACACACCATGGTTGTATCAGCTGTGACCCTCTCACAGCTAAAGACAGTTACTTGACTAATGCAAGCATCAGTGGGTTTTCTCTATCTATTTAACTTTTTAAAGCTAGTTAGTGAAGAAATTTGGGAGTAGACTGTGAAGAAGGCAAAGCTGTTACTGAGGGCTTTGGCTGCTTTGTTTTTCTGGGGAATGAGAGCTATTTGGGAGGGCTCTGGGTAGCAGCTGGGGAGCCTAGGAATTTTGGAAGCATCTTGGAGCGTCTGGAGCAGACAGCATGATTTTGGAAAATGTCCAAACTGTGTGTTGGTGCAAAACACGGTGCCTAGCAGCCGCACTGCCTCCTGACACACAAAGTCACATGGCATGACAGTTCCCTCCACACAGGTGATCTTCAGCACTCTTGCCTCTACCTACCTCTCTTTCTGGGGAAAAAAGCCTCAGTCTTCTGTGAAATGAGCCATGATAAAATGTGTGTCTTTCACATGCACAAATGTCTCAAGGGTGCTCTCTTGTAAGGAAGCCGTCCAGCCAGTTAGGTCTATGTAGTCATGGGGAAAGCAGAGAAGGGTTCCACCCACAGCAATGTTTTGCCCTTAGTGGAAGAACTTGGCCGAACTTCACACTCATTTGAAAGCATTTAACAGCAGTAGGCAGGGAGATGGACTATGACAAATGCATCTGGATGATAGAATCTTTTGTCTCAATGGTATTTTGTTGAAGAATAACAGCAACTTTGGATCTCAGTGTCTTTACAAAAAACTCCTACACTGAATAAGTAGGAGAAAATTACTTACATCTTAAAAGGTCCTGAAAATCCAGATGTATGAGAAACAGCTGTACAACACATAGCTTAAAGCAACGCACTTCCCCCCCCACCCTGTACTCCCCTATATTTAGCCAACAAAGTGAAAGTTTACTGTGCTACCTTACATCACTGTTGATGGGGATAAGAGGAACAAAGACACTTCAGTTGTTCTGCTGTGTAGTGACCAGACTGTGTGATAATGCATAAGTAACAAGACACTTAAAGGGAACAGACGGGGGGTATGAACAAACTAACAAGTAGGACTTGCACAAAAGACATCCCCAGGGACACAGCTTCATTTCACAGGTTCTGCCTGAAGCTTGGCTCTGCTGCCCAGCCCTACCCAAAGGCAGCCTGAAAGAACAGTATGGGATGAACAGAGGTAATTAGTACTTTTTCTTTTCTTTCAGCAACAAATATGTGTTTAGAGATTGTCAATATCCACTAGTAAGCCAGTAAATCCACAAAATTTTATTTACTATCTTGCCCTAGCTTTCTTCAGGGTGTTCATCAGTTTCTTCTGAAAGTGTGTCTTTTTCTGCTAAATAACCACAGCCAAAATTTTTCAGGCTGTATCCAGCCAAATGTTAATGTTTTAGAAGCAGTGATAATTATGCAAGGAGTCACTTCACTGGTCACTGAAGGTGAGTTCTGTATTCAACCTGAATACAAACAGGCTATTGTGGTAGAAGTGAAGAAGCATAAAATTGTACCAAATTCCAAAATTCACTTCTGACCCTCCATAGTTAAAAATGTTGCTGGAAACACTGAAAGACCTTTGAAGGCTTTTGCCACATTGTAGAAACTGGTGCAGATCACAGTGTACTAACTGATGCACTCACTGTCTGGATGAAAGATTCATGCATTGGGACTGGGTAGCACTGCTCTGATGAGTATTTCTTTGTCTAGTTATTTCATTCAGATAGTTGCAGTGTAATAAGAAACACTGTACTTAGATTTCTCCATAAGTTTTCTTCTTCTCTATGATCTCAAATTTTATTCCCATAATGACTTCTTTCCCTCCCCCTCTTCTGCAAATTTCATTGAGCCATCTCCTGGAGCTTCTTTAGTGCACTTTAGTGCCCTTTCTCTTGACGCTGAATTAATTAAGGTTGAAACTGGAACAGTGACTCATAGCAAAGAAGCAGAGTTCCTTATTAGTAATAAGCAAAGAAGGCCACAGGAACCCACTGCTTCCCGGCTCCAACAATGCCTTCCTTTTGTGTGTCATTCCCACATTGATCATGTTAACTGATGCCTCTTTAGGCACTAATTGTTACATATATCGATGAGTCTGAATTGGATGGTTTCTCTTTTTGGGAGCTTTTGGGGATGCAATCTCCAAAAAGGTGAAAGTGCTAATTATATTGGTAATTACTTTAAAGCTCTAATCCTACTTTTACCAATGTCCATTCCCATGGTAACAGTAGCAGGTACAGCAGCATTCAGCCAAGCAGCACTCAAGAGCTCTTGGCTATGGCAGCAGTGGCTGAGGTTGGAAAGACTATACAAATTGTGCATGCAGATGTTCTAAGATTCCATAGATTTCTTTGCCACAGACCTAACTTAAAATACTGAAAAAAGTTATGCCAAAATTTAGTTTCTTTCTTTATGAGCTATATTGGCTTTTTAAAATCTTTGCTTTTACCCTTAGGTGAGCTGGCAGGTCTTCCAGAGGCTGGTCTGCAGCCAGAGTCCTCAGGGGAAATTCTGTCTGACTCAGCAACTGTCTTTTTTCCTGCAGCCTCCTGGGCTGAGAACAACAGCTTTGCCACTTCCTGACTCTTGGGTCTTGTCTACTAGGCAAATTTTGGGAACGAAATTCCCACCAGTGCTTTGAGCGTGTCTGAAATTGTAAGTGGACTGTATTTAGAATGGTTTATGTCCCTGACTTAACATTCAGTATTAAACTTACTTAGGCTGCCATGAGCTACAGGAACTTCCTAGACACTTAAGCTTTTACTGTGTAATTGTAATGTTTCCCTGAATGTTGTAAATGCAAATTATTAAAATTTTCTTTATGAAGTAGCACAGATTCCAGGCTGTGGTAGTTGGCAATTCACTGTGCTCAGCAAAGCCAAGCATGACATTTTTGTGCCCTGGAGTGAAAGTTCTGAAGTGATCTGAGTGGAGTGGTGAGCAAGAGAAAATCATAAGGTATCTTAGTTTTTGCCTCAGTGAGCTTCAGAGCTCAAAATCAGCTCCAACAAAAGAACTTCAACAGTGCACTTTAACAACTCACTTCAAGAGAGAGTGTTTGGCTTTACAGACAGGTTCCTCCACAGGGTGTTTTAAATTACATCATAATTCCATAAGGATCGTAAAGATTCTGTAGTATAAATTCCTTTTCAGTGATTCAGGAAGTATTAACATCCAGAAATAGTTTTTTTCTGGTATTAACACTGGTACATTTTAAAAGAAAATGTACATTTCTTTTAATTTTAGCTAAATAAAATTTATTTAATTCTGCAGTTCATACTAAATTTCACTTTTGAGCAAATCTGCTGTTTACAGTGAGATTATACCTAATCCCATATATGTTCCTATACCTATTCCTATATATATATACCATAGCTATATATGTTTACTTAAATAAGAACAATAGGGAAATGATAATATATATAATTATATTATATTATATATAACTAATATATGGTGCCTTAAGATTTAAGGAGGAACTGGATGATCATAAATTTTGAAGATCAGGGCACTTTATTTATTTTTATCCAAATATAGTACCTTAAATATTTGCATTTGTCTTAGTTACTTCCTTTTATTCTTGGCATAGCTTTTATGACACAGGATCAGTTTTCTAGTTTTACATACCTGAAGTAAGGGAGAGTTAATATTTGGGCATGTTTTATCTTCCCTGATTTCAAGAAAGGAAAGATTAATTTAAGTTCATAGGACTTTTTCATGCTGAGACATATATACTTGTAAGTTATACTGTTCTCTACTTGGCAAGGCCCTTAATATGTTAGCAAAGGATAAAAATTCCAAGTGATGGGTCTAACTGAAAAAGGGAAAGGGAATGGAAAAAGAAAAGGAAAGGAAAAGTTGCTTTTGAGAAAGGGTTTTTCATGGTTATCAAACTTGAGAGTGGGGAAAGGAAAAAGAATTGTTGACAATGACATTCATAGTGCTGCTGTTATTTTACTGACAAGTGTCATGGTTAGTAAATCACAACTAGTCCCTGTACTGGGGTGGTGGACATGGTGGGACTGGGTTCACAGTTGGACTCTATGAACCTTAGTGTTTCTATGTTTTCCTTTAATCCTTCTACTTACACAAACAAACCTTGTTATTGAATATCAGAGTCTGATAGAATGTTTACACAAAGGCAACAGTGTGAGACATCTTGTGCCATCCTCTTGTCCTCATTTGGCTTATAATTATTTTAGATGTCCTCATACCTGGGTTAAAGGCCCATCATGTTTCCCTTGTGTTTTCTGTGTGGTTGCACATTAGCTACAAATTGCCTTGTCATATGCAACACGTCTGTCTGACAAATATTCCAGCTCCATAGGAGTTGGAATAAAGCAGAGGAGGTATCTCATTCACTTGTCTCTGTGATAGTGCTTTAAAGACAGCTTCTAGGAAGAGAAACCTGGGAAAACTGATTCTTTATAATCTCCTCTGCCTCTGAGCAGACAGCTATGGAGCTTGATGTCCCATCTCCCAAAAAAAACTCAAGAGTCCTCTGCAGCTGTAAAACAAGCAAGCTAAATGAGAGCATATGATGTTGTTTTGCATCCTGGTGGAGAGATGGCTATCATCCTGATTTTCCTCGTGGGGAAATTTAGTAGGTGAACTGGGGATAGAATACTCATAAATTTGTACAAATGAAATAGCAGAATTAAGAATGTTTAATCGGTTTACACAGAACTAACAATGATCTGAAACTGCAAAACTGAAAGAAAAGCTGTTCTGAATATCCAATAGCGTACTCTGCTCATCTTCAATTGTGTTCTGCAGAGCAGGCAAACAACTGGCATCAGGAAAAGGAGAATCTAACACAGCAAGCCTGCAGATGGCTGGGTCAGAGAAAAGGATGGTTGATCTGGTTTGTTGGACGCTTAAAATTTACATGCAGAATATCGAATAATGACTACTTCGTTCCAAGTGCCATTTGTATTTGACAGTAAAATTCTTATGAAGCAGAACTAGAAGAGACAGAAGGAAAAAAGGAGGGAGAGCAGAGAGAATTGTGTGAACAGCAAATATGGATGTGCTTTAGTGTAGAGGAAAACCTGGAGAGTGTGGGAGGAGGTAAACCTGTGCCATTTGCACATGATGCAAATGGCTCAGACTGGTACTTTGGAGAACCATTTCTATATGCTGGCAGTCATGTTTAAGTCACTTTGCAGAAACAAAATTGTAATTCTCTCTATCGAGAGAATCCCGCTCCAGTCATGCTGCAGGCTGTTTCCCATTGAAATGTGCTTCCCATGTTTGAATTTGTCTTCATTTGTACTTTCAGTAATGAGGCCTTGGGCTGTGCTGTGCTGACAACAAAGCCATTCACCTGGGCTACTCCTGACCTTGAGTTTGTCCCCATATACTTTTATTTATTCCCTTCACCTGTCCTTGGCTATGTGGCTTTTTGCACCTTTTAGAGGAAACTGTGCAACCACCTGTTCTTATTGGCAGACTAAATTGGCAAAATGTTTCTCAAAGGCCTGAGGCTGACTTACAGGGAAGAAAACAACCAAACACAAAGCATATTGTGCCCTTCACCACCCCTGAGCAATGAAGCACAGCATCGGAAGCTTTTGTAAGGCAGGTGGCATGCCAAAGTCCATGCAGCAGCTGTGTCGACCCTGGGAGTTTTGAATGGCTAAAGAAAACACGTATGCTGTTCTTCTGGTAAGCTATTACCATAGTGTTTAGATGTCACGAGTCTGCAAGAGTAGAAACTTATCCGGTTTATCAAGCTGAACTGCCTTTTAAATTGATTTATCTCTTCTTGTTCCCCTGCCAGGTCTAAGCAGTTTGTGGTTTGCCTGGGGCCTTCAGCAGCAAGGAGAGGAGCACAACAGCAGCTCCACTGCTGGCCAGCAGTTGTGGGGCTCTCGCTCCTCAGATGCCAGAAGCAGAAGGTTCAGCTGTTTCAGTCCCCATGCTGCCAGTCATGCTCTGCTGGTCCCTGCCACCAGAGAGCCCGGCGGACTGCGCACCGCTGCAGCCCTGCGCTGGGTGACCCAACTGCATCTGTCAGCCACATTTCCTGCGGCGGCTTAGCAGATATTGGCACACCAACAACAGCTCAGTGACTTTGACAGGTTCCTCCCACAATGCAGCACCTATGATTTGTATTAAAATGGCATACCAAGTGCTGCAAATGCTAAATAAGGGAGGTTCCCTCTCCCAGGTTGTGTACCATCCAAAGCTGGAGGGATTGCTGCACTTCTGCTACCCATAGTCTGTGGCAGACCGGGATAGAATTCAGAGCTTCTAAATCCTAGATTAGCGAATTAACAAGATTATCCTTTCACTCTGAAAACAAGATTGAGAGAGAGATTTTGGTAACACCCAAAACTAGTTACATTAAATTGCTTGGAACTGTAAAACATTTATATTTTACGCTTAAGGAAAAAATCAACCTACCCACAACTCTGTTGGTAAAGTGTACAAGTCCCACCTTGATTGCACAGATACAGGCACATGTCAGTTGCAAGTCTGTTTGAAAGTTATACTACTGACATGTCTTTCATTTTTAATGGCTGCCATGACATTATGAATGCCTTCATAATGAAAATAACATGAAAGATTGTTCCATGAAAGAGCAGATGTCCTGTACTTAAATACATGCTGTTGCCATGCCTGAATCTTCTGCTTAATGGCATTAGAAGCAGCAGTTTGTCCTGATCAACAGTTCTGCTAACATTCTAGATGCCATGGAGAGCCAGAACAGGTGGATCTCCCATAAAAGAGAGTTTTTATGGGCCAGGTTTTGTACAAAGTGCTGGGTGTATACAGTTCTGCAGAGCAACTTCCGGCATTGGGTACTTAGGCTTCTCTCCACATTTCTGTTATAAATTCTTTTCTGACATTTATGATATGTTTATATGAAGAATTGTGTTACACCCAAGCAATATAGCTGTAGCCAGACCAAAGCAATGAATTGTCTAAGGGAAAGAAAAAGTCACAGACAAGTCTTAAATTTAAAATATATCTTTGGCACAGAAATCTGTAAATCCAAAGGTGCCTTTGGCTGATCTCTCACAAAACTCCAACACACTTTCCCTAGTTTCTCTTGCAGTAGAGGTGGACCTCTTCTATTCCTTCCTCTTCATACATTTTCCAACAGACCTTCCTTCTTTACAAAATTGCCATGTGCAGCCTCTGTGTTTTTTGGGATCTGCTGAAGATGAAGAAACAGAGTGCCCCAATGTGACCAGTTTCTTTCAGGTGCAGCAGATAAAGCTTGTGCATGTCTGTAAGTGGTGTGAGGATGCCCATGGGCCAGGCTGGACGGGGCCTTGAGCAATCTGATCCAGTGGGTGGCATCTCTACCCACAGCAGGGGAGTTGGAGCTGGATAATCTTTAAGATCCCTCCCTACCCAAGCCATTCAATCATACTATATTAGGGCCTGGCCTCGATGGGGCTTCTTCCCACACACTTTGGTCAAACCATGGCAGCACTTCAGTGTAATGACAGCGGTGTCAGGACATACAGACTGCTCCTCTCCTCATAGCAGAACATGGTAGATAGTCACTGTTAGCATTACACAGCAGCGTGCCCTCCTGGTTGCCTGGTGTGTGTGGGGGACACATATACCCACCAAGAGACTATTTATATACCCTATATAGCGGCAAAAGCTATGTCCAGCTGTGTTCCCTGTCACATGGCTGGATGTGCACTCAGCATTTGGTGGGAGTTATGAAGAGTTTCATCATATCAGCTTTAAATTCAGTACATACCATGGAAGGAACTTTATCCATGTCTCCCTTCACTGTTCCCCTTAAAAGGCTCCATTGTCCTCAGCTGGTGTCAGAGTGTTTCATTTCAACTCCAAACACCAATTTTTGAGTACTATGAGGGCTATGCCCAGGAACTGGCAGGACTGCCTAGCAGTCTTGAGAAGAGAAAGGAGAAAAGATCATGTAATTGTAGATATGTTTGCTTGAAACTGGTGTGTTAGGAATATGAGCAGTGGAAAAACTGCTATTAACATGCTTGCAGAACTGGATCTGTTCTCCCATCAGTATCACAACGAGAAAGACTTATCTGTGCTGTCCAGTAAAATAATAACAACAACAACAACAAAACCAGCAAAAAAAACCCAATAATACATCTTAGCCCAATTCCATGAGACTGTATTGCTTTATCATTTAGTTTATAAGTATTATCTGCATTTCCAGCAAAACTAAGGCAGGCCGTGATAATGAGGGAAAGCAGAGCTGTACCAATGGCAAATCGCCAACTCCCATGTTACCATATTCCCAAAGCAAGGAATTTCCACTTTTCCATTGAAATCCATTTTTAGTTGTTTAAATACACTTTTTAATTGTATTATTCCATTAATTTTTCCTGAGGTTTAAGATTTGTATAAAATCCACCATAAATCGGAAATATGCACTATCTAGATTGTGTTAGGAATGTCCATGCTGCAGGAAGAGATTTTATAGATTTAGAAACCAGCAATCTAGAAATTGCATGGTCTGGCTGCAGCAGAGCAGCTGTGGGACATCAGCCTTCCCCTCGAGCTGATTCACGCCTCTGCCACTGCCTGTTGGCCAACAGCAAGAAGTAAATGTCACTTGCGTGCTGTGCTGCAGCTCACACCTTCATCAGGGCCAAAGTGCAAGCCTCACAGCCTGGGTCAGGAGCAGGCAGCATATGCCTGTTGCTTCCCTTACCCTGCAAGGCTGGAGGCCCTGACTGCAGTGGCACTGGGTCCATCCTGCCGGGACCCTGCTCCCACTCCATCACAGGAGCACTGCTTACCCAGGGTACCCACAGCTGTCTTCCTCCAGCTCCGGGGTCAAGAGGCTCCTCTTGCCACCACAATGCTCTGTGTCTGAAGTGTGTCTGTGCTCGAGGATCTTTCCCTACAGGGTGTTTTAGTTTTGAAAACTAAATCTGCAGAGAAAAGAATACGCAGATTCTGCTGCTGGAGCCAAGTCTTCTTGCCAACTTTTGTGATATAGCATATACACCTTCAAAGTCTCACCTTATTTTGCTCATTAAAGAATTATTTGCATGGGGAGGCTTTGATTCTGCATGAGTGGATAAACTGTTGGCATGAAATTTCTTTCCTTCTTTAAGAAACTACTGTTATATATGGATTTGGCACTGAATCTTAAATTACTCTACATACTCATCTGACAGTTCTGTATTGTATTTTGGCCTAAACATGCCTTAATGTCACTCTCTTTTTTTACTTTCATTTCACTTGTTAAATTCTTTTGCCTGGAAAACGCCACATCAACACTGGGGAGAAACACCTTGGTTTTTTGGAAGATAAAAGTCATTTGAAGTGGAAGATTTTTAGATCTGAACACTTATGCCAAGACCAAATTTCAGCAGGAATTCAATAAGATACTATTATTAACTATCAATTTGAAATTAGTTAATATACATTTCTGAAACTACTAGCACAGGGATATACCAGCAGTTTTTCCAATAGATTGATTAGCAACTGAGGTTAACAAGCAACAGGGTAGGATTACTACAAATAAGCAGAACCCTAAAAATATATATTTACCATCTTAACTTTGAAAGATTTTCATCCTCCAGCAAATTTTAGAACAACAAAACTTCAGTGGACCTAAGGGTTCCATGAACTCAGCAAAATCTTACAGCTACTTCAGATCATTTTAGTTGAATATTTAGACTACTCTGATTTGCTGTTTGCTTATTGAATGCTCATTTTTAGTGCACCCCTTCCAAATCCTCAAAAGCAACATAATACAGTAGTGACGTGTAATATGGTTAGAACAGGTGATCCTGAGTGTTCATCATTGTCCTTTTCTGGATCTCTGTGGCCTCTGCAAAAGTCTGCATTTTTTTTCTATGTGGCTAAGTGTAGTACCATTGGTGGAGGTGGTGGTGGAAACAATACAAGCCCACTTCGCAGTTGATCAACCAGAAGGATAGTTTAGAAAGAAAAACAATTATCAGTGTTCAAAGACAGAGGAGTAATAAAAGTAATGGTGATCTGTCTACCTTAGTGCTGCAGTCCTCCCCGAACTGAAGCTAGGAGAAGTGATAAACCATTGATACATATTTTCCCAGCAAATAAATATTAGAAATTATTTCTAATGAAATAATGAGCTTTCACTTCTTTAATGAAGCTGAAGGACCAAGACAAAGACTATTATATCACTTTTAAATATGCAATAATGCCACAGCAGAAGAGTGCTATTTCTTAAAGCATTTTCTAAAAGTGATGCATGAATGAATACTGTACAGGCATCAGATGTGGAACAGAATTGGGGGTGTTTATTGTAATCATAAAACCTGCTTTCCTGTGTCCTAAAGTTTTTTTTAAACCAGCCAAAATATCAGATTACTTATAATTACAAAAAACCCCAACCAAACAAAAAACCCTAAGTCCCAACTAAACAAAAAAACTCCTTACGTGTTCTTCTTGCTTTCTTCAGCTGACCAAAAAATGAATTTTTGTTCTTATATTACCTAAGTTGTATTAGCATAGATGCTTTAGAACTGTATTTTACCCAATGTGAAAGAATTGTCTTTGAATTTCTTCAAGTAAAATATTGCTTAAATGGTAGATGCATTCAGAAAAAATATTTTACTGGACAAAATAATACTGGATTTCGGGTTAAAAAATTAAAAACAAATTGAATGGAATTAAGTAATGTCATGGTTTGACACTGGCCAAACACCAGGCATCCATGAGAGCTGTTAGTTTACTTTCTCTGGCTACAGTTGGGCAGAGGCGAGGGGGAAAAAAATTAACAAAGGCCTCATGAGTTGAGGTAAGGATTGGGAGAAAAACAAGGGCAAAAAAAGGTTCACATTTAAAGGTATAGAGTAAATTTATTATTAACAGAGCAAGAGGAGGATAATGAGAAATAAAACAAGCCTTTAAAACACCTTTTTTCCTGTCACCCCCTCCCTCCTTCCCACCGACAGTGCAGGGAGGCAGGGCGTGGGGGTTTGGTCAGTTCATCACTGGAGATCATCTTCTGTTAACTCAGGGAGAGGAGTCTTTTCTCTGCCATGCCGTGGGATCCCTCCCACGGGCAAACAGTATTCCCAAAAAGTGGTGTGGTCACTCATCCACGGGATTCAGTCCTCTAAGGATAGGCTGCTCTACTTTGGAAGCAAGGGCCCTCTGTCTCTGGAAGCAGAGGCCCTCTCCCTCCATTCAGGTCTCCGATTGGATCACAGCCCCCTCTGGCATCCACCCACTTCAGCGTGAGCACTTTTCCTACTTTTCCCCCATGCAGTTCACGCATTACAGGGGGACAGCCTGTTTCACCATGGTCCTCACCACGGCTTGCAGAGGAGTCTTGGCTCTGACATTTGGAGCACCTTCTTCTCCTTCTCCACTGACCTTTGTGTCATCATGTTCTTTTCCCTCACATATCCTCCCTTCCTCTTCTATCTAGAAGAAAAGCTGCTCCTCATATGTACCATTGCCAACAAGTTCCACTAATGCAGTGATTCCTGCAGGATCCCCCAGCGCCGAGAAGTTGATTTGATCCGGGTTCCATGAGGGGAGTCGTTGGCCATGTTTTCGCCATCAGCCGTGTGGCCGCGCCACCACCACGTGAGCGGTGGTGGCTGCTGTGGCGCTGGCGCTGTTCCGTGCCTCAGCTCCTGCGGGGTGCCGGGAAGGGGAACCCGCTGCTGCCCCGGCCTCTGCCCGCAGCACGGCTGGCAGGGGCAGGGGCCAGGCAAGGGGCAGCCACGGGCCGCACCAAGATGGCAGTGGCTGCAGCAGTGCATTGCCATGTGCTGCTCTGGGGATGGTCCCCAGCAGAGGTGCCTTGCCACACCTGGACAAAAACTGCACCTGCACTGTTTTGATTTTCTTCTTAAATATGTCATCACAGAGGCGTTACCAACTTTTCTAATAGGGCCAGCAGTATGTCCATCCTCAGAGCCATCAGAGATTGGCTCTGTTGGACATGGTAGGACCTTTTGGCAGCTTCTCACAGAAGCCACCCCTGTAGCCCCCCCTTTGCCGCTACCAAAAAAATGATTCTGTGCCAAATCAACACAATTAATTAATTAATTAATTAATTGCCTCTACTTCTTTTAGCATATCAATTAGCAGCCCGAACATCTGAATGATTAGCCTCCATTTTACAGTCAAAATGCATGGCACAGAAGATCTCTAAGCAAATGTAATTATACTTTCACCGTATTATGCTTAGCTTTATTACACTAAAAAAGCTCATTCCTTCTCTGTTGCAGCCTAAACAAAATCAATGCCTTGTGATCTGATCAATTTTCAGTAAGAGATCTAAGCAAGACTCTCTTTTTTCAGCTGATAATAGAATTTACAGATTCTTATTCTTTATTGCATAGACACCTATTACAGTAATTCTTAATTTAGTTTGAGGTGTAAGTCAGCAGAAAATTCCCAGCACTAACAGGTGCTGCTCTGAGTCTCAGGATTCTTAGAAGCACTTTAAATGAGAAAAACCAATATACCTTTTCTAAAAAAAAAAATCTTAATTCTGGAAAACACAAGATAAAATCATTTAAATTTCATGATGCATATATAAAATTAATGTTAGCTTAAGGCATGTTGATATTGAGTTTTCTGGTTGAAGACTAATGTTCATAACAGGGCATTTATTTTGCAACTGAAAATATTTTTGACTGAGATTTTGGAAAATACGAGCATCTTCTAATGATTTTACATTGTTCAGAGAGTGGGCTACTCTATCACTTTTCCCATATGAAGCTATCTACATTGGAGAGTTAGTTATTTCTTAATGAATCTGCCATTTTTAGAACTTTTTTCAAAAACATTTTTAAGAGAAATATAGACTTACATTGAAACTCTGTCTTCAGTCTTTGTTCTATTGTATTTACCGCACAAGCAGCTTTTAACCCTCTGCCTTTGCCTCTCTTCCCCTGCGCTGTCAAACTGCTGCAGGGCACTAACAGCTTTCTATGATCACTTGCCATGTGTAAAACTGTCTTTCACTTTTTGTAAAGTCACATCTTGTACTGTAGATAAACAGAACATTGACCTCACACAACAGTGTCATTAGAAATGCTGTATTTGTACTCAAACTAATTTTCATTCTGTATATAGATAGGAGGTCTGTCTTGTGTTCTTTACTATGGGATATCCCATCTGGAAAATAATGGTATGTATTGCAGAAAATAAAAAGACAAGGATAGGTTATATTCAAGTGGGGTTAAATCAAGCTCATTTTATCGCTGCTGTGTTTATGTTATGTTATGTTATGTTATGTTATGTTATGTTATGTTATGTTATGTTATGTTATGTTATGCTACGCTATTTTTCGTTACTGAAATCTGAAATCTACACAAAAATATCTGGGTGTGGAAGAGAGAAACAGCAAAGTATTTCTGTGAGTTATTACTCCCCAGACAGCATAAGGAATTAATTTTAACCTAGGTTTCTGTTGTGTAAATTGCCATCAGTGGAAATGGGAAACTTAGAAGACAACTGTACACTGTTCCATGTAATTTTTAACTGCAGTGTGACTTGTCCACTCTTTTAATATTTTTATCAGCAAAGTTTAACAAATAGTGGTGAATGTCCAAGCAGAGAATTCATATAATAGGGATTTTACAATGATGTTGGCTATATAGCAATCTTCTTCAAAAAGGTATTGTTCTTTAAAAATGGCCAGCTTCAATATATATGAAAATGTTTCTTAAAAAACAAAACAGACAAAAGAAACCACAAACAAAGAAAAACCAACAAAAAAGTATTTGCACAGTATTTTTTTTGTTTAAAACACCTAGTGAATAGATGCCTCTATATATATATATATATAATACTTTCTCTGTTTAAAATGTATGTGATTTAGACAGCAAAGATCACATGAACTGAAACTCAGTCTTTTATGATTCAGAAGTCAGTAAAGGAAAATTAAAGAAGTGTACAAAACATTGAAACTTACAAACATATACATATACTTATGAAATGTCTAACACTTCAGTTATATAAAAGGCTGCCAGTTACATAAAAGAACATTTGTGTGCAATATGATTCATTTGGATGCCTCAACGTATTTAACACCTGGCTAATTAATTTCAACTATTAGAAAACAACTGAAATATATCCCAGTTTAATTTTGTAACCTGAGCACTGGGTGAATAGTATATCTGAGTATATCTCATTAAATACAAGCAAAATATCCTTTATTTAGATGAGCTACATTTGCTGCCCTGTTGTACTGCCACAGTGAATTTTTCCTACATCTGTGATGAGAATTGTCAAGTGGCATAAATTAGCAGCGTCCTAGGGCCTCCATTGTAACTGTACTTTCTGTGAGTAACACATCCAGCTCACGCCAGAGGAAGTATTTAGGAATCTTCCCCTAAAAAAAAATTGAATTAAATGCCAAAATACATTTACTGGCTCTAGGTTCTAGCCTTTTGTTCAAAATTCTGTAGTTCATTTCAGTCTTTAATCCTCAAGTGGCTGTAAACAACCACAAGGCTCTGGTAGAGCATTGTAAGGCCAAAACCAGAAAAGTTCTGAAATAAAATTTTAAATCCTGTGCCAGAAGTTCCAGAGACCTGATGTTATGTATTTATTGATTTCATTAAGTGGAGTATGATATTTGTGTAGGTCTGCAGTTTTCTTTTTGGAATGGTGTGCTGGGCCAGAAGTGGTTATTTTATTACCTACCTTTTCTGTCCTCTCCTTACCTTTCCCTCCTCTCTGTCCTTCCACTTACTAGTCTCCCTCTCCTTCACAGTCATCTTCACCACAGACTTAATGACTTTTCCTGCTCCTTTGGTTGTCTTTACCTCATTTTCCATCAGACTACCACTTCTGCTCTTCAATAAAGCCCTAGGAGAAAAAAGCAAGTTACCCTGAAGAGAGAGACGGACGATGGAATAGTTGCAGAAGGGGTGGTGTGACTATTGCACTGTGGTAAGAAAGCATGAACATGGCAGCCTTACATCTAACATGGTGTTCACCCCAATTCTATATCCCTGCTTACTCTGCAGAATGAGAATGCCCATGTTTTCCCAGACATATATGACTATACTAATTTTGAAAATTAGTTCACGTCCTTTCATTTCCTTTTTCAGCTTACCTGTTTTCCCAAGACTAAGACCAATATCCTGAATTATCCTTCTGATCTACTTGATAATATTTATTTTCATTTATATCCTTCATTTCTTCACAGTTGTACATTAACTTGAGAGTACATACTAACTGCTCACATCCATTACCTCTGTAGTGACCAACAGGTATTACTTTCTAAGTATGATTCCTCATGTTTCTCAATGTCAGCAGCTTTTCCTAAAACTGTAGCCTTCTTAGTAGAATCTGTACTTACATTTCTTTCCTAAACGATGACTCCTACAGTTTTCAGAGTGCTGATTCTTCCATTACAAAAAACCCTAACATCTGCATCTCCAGAAGCCTGTGTGCACAGGCAGCATAACTGAATTTTGCCAGGATTTTTATCTGCTTCACGCACAAGAGAAATAAAACAGCTATTGGGACACCTGCATGATATTTGGATATGGTAAAAGTGGCCTCTTCTCCACTCATTCCACAGTGGTCTGCTGGGACTGACTTACCTATTCCCAAGGCAGCACTCTTCTTCACAAGAGATCAAAACACCTCTGTTTATCACTCTGCTTTTCACCGTTCAAAGGCTGGTCGTTCTCTGAATAACAGCTGAACTACTTCATTCAGCTCCAGGAAGGTCTTCAGTATTCATTAGCAGCTAATCAATCTCCTTTTTATTGCAGTCCCGTAAATAGGAGAGAGAATGCAGCACTGATGCAGCACTGGCTCTGGGTGATTTCCCTCTTCATGCAATCATTATGGAAAGAAAGGATTCATAGGACATTTTCTGTATGTAGTTGAACAGAAGCAGTCTAATCTCTGGAAGCACAGTTACTGCTTTCAACGTTGGAATAATGGACAAGACAACTATACAATAATAATTTTGGCGTCTTAAATTAAGTTTTTATTCCCTTAAGAAATTCTCTTTTTGCAGTGAAGCTTGATTATTTAAAATTTCAGTAGCTAACAGTGAAGAAGAGGCTCATGCCTGTTTTGTTGGTGAGGGATGATGGTGAAGAATTTTGACATATTTGCTGCATGACTGAGATTTTAAGGACTTTTCCCTTCTAAGACCAAGCAATTGAGAGGGAGGGGAGGAAGGAGAAAATGTGTATTGTGCGGGAGGAGAGGAAAGGACTGTTTTCTACTGAACATCTGAGAGTGACTATTGCATTTGCTGAGACATCATTATTTTTAGCTAGCTCTTGAAAGTTCTATGGTCACTGTTGGAATGTAGAAATGAAGGCAACTGAGCAGTTATAGGAAGAAGAGATCTGCAGGCTGCAGCTGGTTGTTAGGAGCAGAGGAGTTTTAAATGCCTGCAAGTAACACTGCAAGTCATACCCCCTCACCTGCTACCTCTTCCATAGCTTTTCACTTTTTAGGCAAAACAAGGAGATTTACTGGCTGATGTTCCCTTCTCAGGATTGCCAGAACAAGTAGTCCATAAGATGGGCAAATTTAACTCTTGCTCTGCTCCCCTTGCATGTATCCAGCCAAGACACTTAGGCACCCAGACAAAATGGTCCTGGATTTTATCTGAGTCTTGTTGACATGTCACATCACGTATCAGCCTTGGAGTCCTCACTGTGTACACTGGCATCAGCACTGCCTACAGCAAACTGACTTTGGTATGTCTTTCTTTGACAAAACCCAGTCAGGCTTCTCCTAATGTATGCAGCTACATGCAGGATTGCTAGCAATCTATTTTTGTTCTTGGAAGTAGATTATGATATTTTATTTGGCATGGCAATAGAGCAGCAGAACAAGTGCTGTGAGCTGCCTATGGCAGCCAGACATTGTGGTCTTCATTTCAACAAGGTCTAAGCTCCTTCCACTGTACGAGGAGGCTGTTTGTTGTGAGGGTCTGTAAGTGCCCTCTAAAGCTCTGTATTTGATTTCTGCTGAACAAGGAGATGAAAGTGGCTTGCTGTGCTGTGTTATGAGCCTGTAATGTTCTAATGAGGAAGTGAAGTTCAGGGGCAAGTGGGGCCTTTCTTAGCTTCCTAATCATTCCAGCATATTCTCAGCTTTGGAAAGGCAGGAAGGCAGTAGATCAGCAAACATTATGCGTGCCTCATTTAATAAGCACCGGATGGTTATGCAGGCTTTACCTTATCTCAACAGTGAGTACATACTAAAACTGAATCACATGGAATTAAGGTGTTTCAATGTACACAGGGTTAGTGTACTTTTCTGATTCAGTGTAAATAAGCCTGTAGATAATGGACCTAGAGACAGGTGTAGCATCTTATTTTGATTAGCAATATCAGTGAAGGCAATAAGCTTGCTCCTATGAAAAATATCTCTGCAGTTGAAAAAGCAGATCCTTATATTTTAAATCTCTGTGACAGTAGCATGCCTGTTAAATTACCTGACATTCTGGCACATTACTTACTTTCCCTAGACATATGTGTGATTCACATAGCTTTTGTGTCTATGTATTTTTATTGACATTGTCACAAAAAATAGATTACTTGAGAACTGTTATCCCTTTTTATTTCTATGCCCTTGATCCCCACGTTGGGCACCAAAATCTGTCTTGGTTTGGGAAGACAGGTGTCTGTTAAGGAAGGCCAGAGCCTCCCCTGAAATAGAGAATGTAAACCCCCTCCCTCTGAATTGCTATAAAATTTAAATCAAGAGGCTCTCAGGCAAGAAATATGGGAGTAGGGATAACAGTCCTTTAGTAGGGAAGTAAAAAAAAATATATATAAAATAAACAAATGCAGTAAATTAAAACAACACAGACAGAGTCAGAACACAACCTGACACCTGGTTGGTCAGGGTGTAGTCTCAGTCCAATTGGAATTGTGGCTGCAGTCTTCCTGGACTCAGTCCTCAGGTGCGGTTCTGTTGGAGCAGGAATCCTGTAGAAGGAAAGGTGAAGATTTTCCTGTGCTGATCCATTTGAAAAGGGGGAGCTGCCTCTCTGGGTGAGACCCATCAAGAGCTGTCCCGTCTCTCCAGACTCCCAGCTATATCTGTGTAGGAATGCTTGGCTCCTCCCTCTGGGTGGAGCATCTCACAATGGGATGTTAAAGTTCTTATCAGTCATGCATTGACATTCAATAGCCTGTTATCAGCAGATGTCTCTCTGGAGGGAGGAGTGGATGTGGAAGAGATAAGGAAAACTGCCCACTTAACAGAAGACAACTGCCATACAGATGGCAAATAGAGTACAATTTGTTTCACAATCCATGACAACATTTATAATCTTAAAATGAAAGAGGAATTAAATCTACGCCATAAGCATTTCACACTGTAAGGGTGAATGGTTTCGCTTTGATATTTGTGCACATACATATGTGTATACATATGTGTATATATGTACATGAGACATTGATTTATATACATATAGGTCTCATATAATATTTCAGATTAAGGCTTTCGTGCATCAATTATGTGTGTGTATGTGTATGTGTATGTGTATATATATATATACACACAAAACTCTTACTTGTTTTATGATTGTATTAACACATAAAGACATGGCTGAACTAGAGGCAAAATAGCTAATATAGTAAAAATAGATTTGTGATGGAAAAGAACACAACCACACCCTGGCAATTTCCCATTTCTTCAGAGTATGACAAGAAAATGTCTGCATATTTCTAAAACGCTGAACAGCCTGACAAGAACAGTGCCATTTACATTTGAATGTCTTAAAAAGCAATTTATGAATATTCACATCTTAGAGGATTTCTCTCCCAAAGGTCTCTTGGGTGTGCAGGGGCTTAATTCAAGATGGCTTCTGTCAAAGATAAAGAACTTGAAAGTAGAACAATTGTTTCTCTTATTTAATACAATATTGACACACCTAAATTGGTGGTTTTCAGATGAAGGTGCCTACTACTCATGAAGAAATCATAGGAAAGAGCAACCAAAGCTTGAAAATATTTTAAAATGTATCCCTCATACCAGTAATGGCATCATGTTCATGAACTACTCATGGGGAAGTATTTCAAAGGACTGTGCCACTAAACCTCACCTAAACTTCTCCACAGATTTTTCACTGCTAAATTAAGAATTTATTGCCTTTCGTGTACTAGAAGATGAACATCACCTTTCTAGATAACATAGCTGGCAAAAAGTGACAATACCAAGTACCTTGTAGAGGAATCCATAAGTCAAGAAACTTCAGAAAATTAGCCACTATGCGAGACACACTAGAAAAAAAGTCTCAGAATTGCTTTGCCAGGAGCAGGTCTTACATCTGAATTAACCTCCCAAATACCACCTATCAATCTAACAATGCAAAATGGAAGACCTCATTGATAAAATATTCCTGTTCATTGCATAATATTCAATACTGGTATATATTAAAAAAACTGTTAGATAATTATGGCATTTACACTTCCTTGAAGACTTCTTCTTTCCCACATCTCTTTTTAAACACTGGTTCCAGTATTAAACTCACAATCCAAAGCAGACCTCCCCTGTACTAACAAACACGCATTAGAATCAAACCTTGCTGGCACAGCCAAAGTAAACTTCATGAATACTGACATATTTAACATGATACCAGTGACCAAAAGAATTAATGGAAATTAATTATTTTGGATTCTCTTCATATTCTTTAAAATGTGATATATTACACTAAGTATCACACATTTTCATGAGAATTACATGCATGGAACTCATCGACTGTTATTCACTACACTGAACTGGCACAGATAACTGATCACAGACAAAACACAGCAAAGGGTAGGAGATTAATAAATAAATTTTAATTTATTCATTAAAAAAAATAATCCATCTCTTGCACAGAGCAGGGACTAACAAGGGACTTCCATGTCATGTTTAAAAAATAATCCTGGGAACTACATTCTTCATGCAGACAGTAGCAATATTATTTTTAAAGCTGACAGTTTTCTTGCTGATTCATCCACTGTACTTTCATGTTGGCAGCTGTTTTCTCACCAGTGGTTTAATTGATTAAAATAATTTTATTATACTAAAACCAATACATCCTACTTGTATTTAGTTTGAGTTTTCCTCCTTCTCAGTTCTCATGAATGATATCAGTCAAGTAAAAAACTTTTTCTCCATTTCTATCAGTTGATCTAATTAAAGGTATCACCTTTTCTACAAACTTTGTATAATTTATATCCCACAGTGTCAAAATTCATTGAAGGTCTGTCTCACCTGAGCTGTGTGCCTGTTTAATCTGAATGTATGCTGCTTAATCACAGCAGTTAGAAATATGTTCATGGAAATGGGTTGAGTTGATGCTGTCATGATGCTCAGATGTATACTCTGCTACATCACTAATAGCACGGTTAATCAGAAGCTATACATTTTCACTTTAGTTTAAAAAAGTAAAATTTTTTTTTTTTTCCTAAAAATAGAAACAATTACACCTCTAGACCAAAGTGCACTTCTCAAAGTGCTTGGTAAAGCCAAGTTCTCTGTTGAGCACTTTTGCTTGTTTGCAGGAATAGAAATGAGTTAATAGACAACTTTTTCACTTTTGTGGCTTGGAAAGTGACTATTTCCTTACTGATGTGGAATAATGCTGTAGAATATACCTGCCATGTAAAGATGTATAAAAATATCATTTGATGGAGGAAAACAGTAGATGAAACCTGTGAATTAAAACATAAAAAATTTATTGTTTACGTCTACCATGCCTTAGTACATAGGACAGATATAACTGAAAAAAATACTTATTTGAGATTTTAAAAAATACTCTGAAACCATTTTTGTCAAAGGAAAATTAAAAATATCTATTATGTTTCTATAAGGTTTTCAGTGATATGAGTGATAAAATGCAATTTTAAATATTTTGTTTGTTCAAAGGGAAAGGGATAAAATATTTGAAAAAGGAGAACATTTAGCACTTAGAACTATGTCATCTCTATTGATTATATGAGGAAAAAAAAGGCAAAACATAAGTAAAAAAGGGGAACTGAATACTTCATAAAGAAGATAAATGGGGAAGAAAAAATTATTCCTTTTTAATTGAATTTAAAATTGAATTTCATATGTAATGAAAAAAATCTGCATTTGATCTTTCAGATTCTGAAAAAAGTAATTATTTTTCCCAAAATGAAATAATCTTTTATCATGAACCATATTATGCAGATGGAAAACAATCAAAAGGATTTTTTTAACTCTCCTAAAAATGGTCCATGGTGGCCTTTCTAGAAACCAAAAACTCTTTTCTTAAAGTACAATCTGTCAGTTTAGCTGGCCTAGAGACAGACTAGTTAATCTTACTGGACTGTTTGCATGTCCTTGCTACAGAAGGATTTACCTTGTGATTCCAAAAATGGTAGTCCAAAGAAATTCAATTTGAAGTGTCATTGGACCAACACTGAAGCCAAGAATTCACACATTGTTAGCATTTATTTTTACATTACTGACATTATTCCCAGAAAAAGACAAGGGAAAGGTAAAAAAATTATGTGTGCATACACACAACATTGTGTTAAAGACTACAAAGAGATTTGTATTGTCACCATTAGCACCTTCTAAGAAAAATTAATTGTCAAAATAGAGGTAAGCCATAAAATGCAAAATAAATGCAATTCATCCTACAATTAGTCTGATTTTATTTAATGCTTGTGTGATTATGATAGTGTAACTGATTTTCCGCAGAAGAGCATTCCCAGATCTGACTAGAAGTTGGTATAGCATTCTTTTAGGATTTTTATTTGGACACAAACAACCTCAACAGCATTAATTGCTACCCTTCTAGGATCCAAGAACTTAGCAAAGGCAGTCCAAAACTACCATCAGTGCATAGGCAACATACTGAGCACATGGCTTATTTTAGGCAACTTCTCAGTTGGCTTTTTCTGCCAACTTCATGTGTAACTCTTTGTCTTAAACTACTCAGCAAAGGATTTTTGGTTATGATCTACAGATGTCAGTGTCCTCACATAGTATGGCTTAATTTTCATTCCTTTTCTTTTTGTTTTCTCTTTATCTTTCTTGTAAGATTTATGTGGTGGCATCAGCTGTCAAAATAGACCCTTAGGCTAAGAGGCTGCAGAATAACTTAAAATCAGTGTTAGAGCGTCTGTCCAGGAGCAAAGCAGTCCGAATCAGGAAAGAGCAGAAGTACCTTAACACCATTTTTTTTGTCTTTTCTCCTCCATATGAAATGCTCCTCCATGTCCCAAGTGTTCCTCAGAATTCACCAGCTCTCCCATGCTAACCAAGGAAAATAAATACAAGGAAAAAGTCACAATATAATGGTTAAAAATAACTCTAAAACATTCCTAACCATTTCCAGAAGACAGCCTATAAAAAATAGGTTGTGGCATTAGCAAGGTTTTCTATTGGTACTTGCATAATAATTAATCACTTTGATTTTACTGTTTGAGAAACAAAGCATCCAAATGCAGAAAAAACTTATTTGTATGGTGTATTTAGCCAGTGTATATTTGGGATTGTACTGAAGTTAGACTGAACAGAAGTTGTTTACTTAGTTTCTCTTTAAATATAGTAGAAATGCATTATGCATTTAGAAGTTATAGCAACACACTTCTAAGACTTAATTGCCACTGAATTATACCAGTTTTGTGTTAATTTCACCAGCATAAATGTGGTGTCATCCAGTTGTGAACCACATAAATTCAGAAAATGCTACAGTAAGATATTTTGGCAAATTTAAATTATTGAATACTTAAAATAATCTTCAATATATACTTGTTAAAGAAAAAAATTACTTGCTGCCTCTTTGTGTCTTTCAGGTGGTTATTATTTCCACTAATTATTATTTAATATTTGTATTGCAATCATGCCCAGAAGTCCCACTTCAAATCAATTTGAAATCCACGATTCAAGTCATTACCTGAGCATTTAATAAGCAGAAGAACTTACCCCAGAGGCCTTTCAATTTATTTCCTGGAAAAGTGGAAACATGCAATCATAATGAACAATAGTAGTAAGAATAGGGAAAAGCATCAATTAAACCCTGTCACTCAGAAGAAACTATGTAGTAATTGTTCAGACCACTTAACTCCTGAGAGACAAACATACAGGTAACTGTTTCACCAAATGTTCTTTCAATTTAGCTGCATGTTGTTGCAGTATTTGCTAGTGCTCCTGTTCAAATATAAAAATAGAAATTAAAATGAGAGGAGTTTGGGCTTGATTTCCAGCATGAAAGTGTGTATAAAAGATTTGTTTAAATGTTCAGTGGGATCAGATGCATAGTCTCACTTGAAAGACTCATTATGCAACTCTGTATTTTGTACTTTGTGCACCTAATCTGTAATTATTTGGTAACTGGGATACCAACTCTGGGAATTAATATTGCTGGGGACTCTGCTGGAGCTGTAATCTAAATACTGTCTTGATATTTATAGCATATTTAGGTCCCTAGGATAACTCCTGGTATTTTCTTAATTTGTATAGATAGTTGTATCTTGTCTGTGCAAAATGTCTTCAGTAGTTGTGCTCCAGCTAGCTGCAGTTTCAGCAGACTTTGGATAGGCTTTTATTTTCATGGCTAAAATTGTAAGTGAAACAGCATCTTACATTGCAATTAATGTCAACAACTATGGGAGATTCACCATCTGAGCAACAGTCACTACAAATTCTCACACCCATCTATTACTCTGCTGCATTAATAAATGCATTGGGCAATTTGCAGTAAACATTTCTAGAAAATATTTTCACATTAAAAAGTTGTGATAATTCACATAAGAAAGTGCCTTGAAGAATTCATGATGGAGGGCATCAGTTGCAGAGAGATAGTCACATTAATTATGATAAGAATATCTTATGTGGTATATGACAGGAATAATCAATCATTTGCAAGAGATTAAAGAAAAAATTAGTAATTTTATTATAGACGCAGTGTAGGTCACCACTGCAGGGCACCCTAGTGAGAAATTCTAAATCTGTTGTCAATGGGGGTAAAGTTCTCTTGCTTGGCCTTAGTCCAAAGCTGATTCATTTGAAGAACATGGCTTTTCTGAACAAGAAGAAGTAGAAGTGATTTAATGTTTGGGGAAATATCTATATATACACATACAATTATCTTTTTTATAAACTCTGATGACTACATTTGATTTAGTTTAATTATTTAAATTTAGGCATTGATACAGTCCCCAAAGTAGGGCTGTATACTCTGTGAAGATGGAAGTAAAGAAATAGTAAGTGAACATTATTATCCTAGTAGAAATGCATGCTTATTTTTTGGATCTGGATACAAGCTGGATACTTGAACATACAATTCCCATATACAGGCAAGAAGTTTAAAATTAATAACACTATTGTTAAACACAGTGGACTTTTATAAAAATGTGATCATCTCTATGTTTTGTTGCTAAAGATTAAACCCTTCATGCAAAACCTTATAAGAAAATAGATGAAGCAAACAATGATCCTGAACAGGAAGTATCAATTTGAGTTACTGACAAGGACTGGTAGGGGTGTAAAGAACTTTTCTCATTTAGTCGTATGTTAAAATCAGGGACAGGTCAACAGTAACATGACACACCATTTTCAATGGCTCATATAACACTTAGCATTTTGCCAATTCCTCAGTAAACCGATTATCATCGTAAAACACTATTCCATCTTAGTTGGTGGCAGTCCCAGTAGAGTAGCCAGGGATTAAATTAGTGTGAAAACAAAACTACCTCTGTCCTTAGATTTGGTCTCTGCTGAGCACAATTAAGGAGCATAAGGTGAGCAGCATGTGCAATTCCACCCTGCTGTCAGCTTCATGTGCTGTGTTATGGCTGAGCAGAACTCCAGGCTCCAGGACTGTTAAAATGGCATATTGCATACACAATAGGTTATCAAATACCCATTTCAAACAATCCAGGAAATTAAACAGAAACTCACTGTTTCTGTTCGGATCACAACTGTACTACTGCAATCCAAACCCAACCGATACCAAAGCCTTGTGACCTATGCACTGCCTGCTTTTCAAACATGTATTTGTACATGACTCTGTCAGTCAACACGCATTTTCAGTGCTATTGTATTGTACTGACAGTGTTGAAATACTTGGAAGAGAAAGTACAGCAGTGTTCCAGGGTCTACGTGAAACATTGTGACAATATGTGCGGCATTATTATAATTGTTGTTGTTTGCATCCAAGTTTAACGTAGCATACCCAAACACCAAAGCGTGGGTGGAGGCTGTCAGTTTTTCCCTTGGGTGTGTTCGCTGCTCAGACCCTTGGTAACTCCGAGTCAGGCAGCACAAGGTGCGGGAGCACGGGTGGGATGGCCACGGAGCCGCAACGGCCAGCGCCTGATGGCGGGAGCCGGCGCCTCAGCACTATCAACAGAGGGTGTGCGACCTTTAAATTACGAAGCTGAGCTGCTAATGAGGAAACTTCTGTCATTCAGGACTGAATTTGCCTGTGCGACTGACCCTCCCCTGCACAAGCCAAACTAGGACAGGCCCCAGGCCGGTCAGCAGCGGGAGG
>VZRH01004830.1:81478-130319 GCA_013397555.1 Urocynchramus pylzowi
GGGGCCGGGAGGAGCCCGGCTGCTGTGGTGCCCTCTCCCCGTGCGTACGAACTCCCTCGTCCTCGGTGAAACCTGCTAACATTCCTTCTCCTCCTCTCCCCGTCCTCTGCCCTCTTTCTCCCTGAAGAAGAAAACTCGATTGGATTTAACTTGGGGTCGGAAGAAACTCCTGCCTGGTGGATCTGGTTCAGACGCCCCGACAGCTAAGGTAAATAGGGAAGGCTTGGGATCAGCAGCAACAAAAACAACACAAAAATCCTTCCTCTGGGAAGGGGGTGGAGAAGAAAGCAAGGAGTTCAGGCTTCGTTTTATATCCTGTTTTTGGCCTTTATATTTTGTCTCTGTTTTCCGCCTTGGCCTGCACACTTTAGCTGCTCATTGTGTTTCTCCCCGTCTCGCCTGAACGTGTGAACCGAGGCGCTGGTTTCATGGAGGCAGGGAAATAGTCTGTGAGACCGAAAGTTTTTAATCTCATCGGACACAGAAGTTTCTTTGTTCGGTCCGAGAAGGCACTGAGCTGAAGCTGGTCGACTGCGTAACTGCTTCTTCAGCTCCCTCTCTTCCGAAACGTTTAGTAACCCTGCGAGTACAATTTAACTTATCGGGAAATGATAAAGTCATGAAGGAGGTAATATCTTTTATTTGATCGAAAGCTCTTGAGGCTTCGTGCTTATGTCTGCATTGTTTTCTGAAATATCGGCTAGTGTCTGACCGGACTACTTCAGGGTTGCTCTTAAGTTTCTTTATAAAAATATGCCCTTCTGGTCATCTGTAAATGTCGCAGTTTTTCCACCTTCGATTGCTGCAGCCACCCGTCTTCTTCCCCTTTACCCTCTCTATTCTCAAACCGACGAGTTGGACTGCTTGTTTTTCAGCTTGTATAGCGGAGGTCTGTCCTGCATTTTGATCCTGGCAAAGCTCATCTTAAGAACCTTTATTTAAAACAAAATACAGAACAAAACCAAAGCAGATAGCTGGTTGTCTGACTTCTTTAAAGTGCATGCAGGTGAAGCTGTTAATGTAGCCTTGTTTGGATTTGGTGACCTCTTTCTCCTTTCTAATTTTTGAAAGAACTCTTTTTTGAAGCTGTTATTTTGGTGACCACTTTCTCCTTTCTAATTTTTGTAAGAACTCCCTTTTTGAAGCTGTTGAAGGGCAAATTAAATGTGAAATTTTACTGTAAGATTTTGTTTTTCTAGTGCTTGTTACACCAACTAACTAGATGCACGTTTATTTCTCATGCATCAGAGAGACAATTATAGGTTAGTTCTTTCGTGAAGGCAAGGAGTTTCTCATATTGTGACTGTTTAGAACGAGGTAGAAACCATAGCTCTGGAGTGTTAGTTCCTGTTTGTCAAACTCAAAAGCAACATGTTGGTCAGATAAGATGTGTATGCTTTGGTCTTGCCAATGTGTGACATGTATTGGTATTTGAGAGTCTTGGACAAAGTAATTTCTGTGCAAAATTTTTAACACTCCTACATAGGTAGTTCTTTAACATTGTGGAGTAATTCAGTGATTTAAGAAAATACAATCCAACTCGATCTGTTTGATATACTGTAAGGAAAAATGTTAACATATAAATGCCTAAAGAGGGTTCAGTGGCTGATAACAAATAAATGATTTGGCTTGCAATTTATAGACTTACCTTTCCAGGCAGCAGAAAGGGTTATTCTTAGGCATCAGAAAGATCTGGACAAAATAAATGGCAGTGAACTTTGCTTTCCTTATGTGGCTGATGCCTGGCAGAAAGTCTGAATAGAGTAATCCTTTTACAAGAACCATCCCTTTCCAGAGCAGTGTTTCAGTCCCAATAATGACTTGAGATTCTTGAGGGGAGGGTGAGGAGTTGTAGCCGTGCATGACAAATTTAGTTGTAAACCAGTATGTTCATAATCAAGGCAATTTTGTTTCTTTTCAGGCCTTTTGTGTTTCTCATGATGCACTTGATATTTTTCAATGCCATGTAGAAGAATAGTTCCTTGTAGTGGAGGCACAACTTTTTACGCTAGTGTTTTGTCACCATGGTAGCTATGGATAAGGCCCTTTTTAATGATGAAAGTGTAATTCAGTACTGCTTACAGCTCATGGTTATATCATTGAATGCCATTATGTCATTAACATAGTTTGGGAGTAACATGAAGGGATGTGTTCTTTCTTGAGATCAACGATCACAACTAAAAATCACTCTGACATTGATGTTCTTATTATGAACAAAATTATTTAATCTTACACATGGTAGCTTATATGCTTGAAACAGCACTTTTATAGCTATGTGTTGATGGCTTGGGGAAACATTCTTTTGACCTGACTGGTTCTTATTCATGAATTAAATTAAGCTTGAGTAAACATCGCTAATTTTAAGAAGGTATGCTTGCAATCAGAGAGCTAGAAGTTGCAGTATATGGCATACTATGGAATGTGATTATCATTAAGATGATTATTATATTAGTAAAATATGAATACATCTGTCTTATGCATAAGCTGCACAGTAGATAATGCTTAGTGTAAACATAAAGCTCTGTAGGGTATCAATTTGCACATCATGTTCAGAGTGGATATGGGGGCTCTGTGGAGAAAATACTAAGGATAGTTTCTTAGTGTATTAAGTTGGTGGTCTCAGAAAACAGTGTTATGATTTGTTCTTGGTGGAATTTGTTGAGAGTCTTTAGTCCCAGTCATTAAGAGCCATACTTAGAAGATCAAAGCTAAGGAAAGGCTTGCACATGTGTAACATACATTATACCTCACATGTTAGCAGTAGGTCCTAGAAATAGAAGGGGATGGGAGTAAATTCGTCAGCTGGGCTTTCCGGTAGGGCTGTAATGAATCACTGTCTGTCTGCTCTGCATTCTTGTTTTGTTTTTGTCCTTCCTGCTCCTAAGCAAAAAGGAAAATCTTTTTGGGAAAATGTTATGTAAAGATCAAATAGTTGATATGTCATATCTTCAGCAGATTCTCTCTATAGAATAACCTGATCTGCTGAAGAAGTGCCTGACATTTAATCCACGTAGAGGAATTAGAAATCTAACCTTTTCCAAATGAGTTACTAGTGGAGTTGGCAGAAGAGTTACTCATATGGACATGAAAACAGTAGACAGTATTCCTATGTGAGCGTGCAAATGTTCATGGTGACATTTGAAATAGATAGTGAAATGAAGATTATCTGGAAAATGAAGATTTATAAGCATTGCTACTTTACCTTGTCAGCTTTTGGGTAAATGCAACAATATGTTAAAGGACACTTTTCATATCAGAATGAAAACCTTGAAGGTAGTTTGAGTAGTAAATAGTCTGTATTTAATTACCCCATGTTGGTAATGGGACTTTTTAAAGGATATTTTTTAGTTGTAAAAAGGTTACTTCACTGAAATCTAGCTTTCACGTTGAACTAAGAATACAGTGTTTGGATGTTGAGTTAAATCTTAAAAATGTAATATTTCAAAATATGGGTGCTGATTTAGGAGAGATTTATGTCCTGTCTAATTAAAATGGAAAAAATTGTTACGCTGGAATCAATAGTGTTTTTCTTTTATAGTAATCTCAGGATAATTAGGCTTTTTCTGCTGGCTTGCCTTCATTGTTGCCAGATGAAAAATTGTTTGCACCTGGTGGGCTAATACAATGCTTATTCTTCAAAAACCACTGGCCTATGGAACTGCACAATACATATTCTTTAGGAAGAATTGGAAAGCAACCTGCCCAGTTGTGCCAACTTTTACCAGTTCCCAAGCAGTTAGCTATGACTTTGGGTTGCTGACCACCAGGGACCACCAAAGAGACCCCCAGGACAGAAGGATGCATGTGGAAAGGGGAGGGAAAGTATGTTAATGATTTTGGGGAAATGATTATCATATGTATGTTTATTCCAGGAAATCAATGAATATGTATGTAAAGTATAGCATATAAACAGGAGCTTTTTCTGTACTCAGCATGCATGGTATTTTGGAGGAGATATCCTCTCGTGCATCCAGCCACATAAAGAATGCCTGCTTCTTAATGCTACCTTGGTAGTAAGGAGTTTTTTACTGTTACCAATTTTTGGTAACAGTTTTGGTGACTCAGATGGGACTTAGTCCTGAATTTCAGTGGATCCAAAGGAACTCAGTCCTGAATTTCAGTGGATCCAGAGGAACATCATCAAAGTCAGTTTTTTTTTAAGATACTTGTTTCTCTGATACTTGAATTTCAGTACTGGTTGTTTGAATTATTACTCTTTGTACTTTCAGTAAAGGAGATACAGAAGCGTGGTATTTCAACA
The DNA here is from genome assembly GCA_013397555.1 of Urocynchramus pylzowi. Classification (NCBI taxonomy): domain Eukaryota; kingdom Metazoa; phylum Chordata; class Aves; order Passeriformes; family Fringillidae; genus Urocynchramus; species Urocynchramus pylzowi. The sequence continues at coordinate 85,740 of VZRH01004830.1, forward strand.
CTAGGCTGCAGTTACACCTTCAAAAATACATTGTAACTTCTCATAATTGAGAAAACTGAATAAACCTCGCCTTTTGGTCTAAATGAAACCAAACTGAAGTGTACTTACGTTGGAGAACCACCAGCATTTCAGCTGTCCTGCCTAGGGTAAAAAGTTAAAGTTAAAAGTTTAAAAGTAAAAGTTGAAGTTAAAAAGTAGATTAGTTTTTTTCTGTTCTTGTGAGGAATTTGTACATACTTGGCACTAAGCGATCACTATGCGTAGGAACAAACAGTGATGATTAAGCGGGGTCTGGGCAATCTTGGCTGCTGTGGAGATCCTGGTAGTTGTAATAATGTCAGAAGGTAACTGAGTCTTTAAGATTCAATCTTATTAGATAAGATGGTTTGTATAGGTTGGGATATAATTGTCTTGCTGGGAGCTTGTAGTGCTCAAGGGCTACTTCGTGTTGTCTGAGGCCAGCTTGAGGAAGGAAAAAAGCTCAGTGATGGTTTAAGTATTAGTAAAAGTTACAAATACTTGAAGTGAAACATTTATATTTTAAGTATTAATTTGGAATGGGTGGTATTTTCCTGTGAAGGGTTCTATTCTCCTTGCTGGGGAAAGCTTCAATCCCAATAAATAAATAAATAAATTCAAAATATTGGAAGTTCTGGTATTGCATTGAAGATAGATGCAGAAGGACGGTCTTGTTTCTTTGAAGTAATGTGCCTTGAGTTTTACTGCAGCCTTTGGAGTCTTCTCACCAGTTTTCAACTCTAAGTTGGCATGAGTAGTTCCTGTAGCAACTGTGTAGCGGGTTCCATCTTTGCAAACAGTTATGGAAGAGAAGTTCCATGTTCTTCCTTTGTCTGCTGTCTCATGATGGTGGGGCATGCGATTAGTACGTTTGCAGAAATTTTTTGTTCAGCATTCTTTGCCCTCCTTGTCATTGGAATTTTTCAGTACATATCTTCCAAAACTTCCAAATTTTAAGAAGCAGAAGAGAGGGCATAGGTATATGCCTATATCAGTGCATCTGCAGAAACATCTGAAATGCAGTGCCAGATGATTGAATGTCATTCACACGTTTGGTCATGTAGAATGACTGTAGATATCATTGTAGGTGTTTGAATGGTGAAAAGTGTTTCTAGGCTTGTCTAGAAGACTTCTGATAGATTGCTAAGGTTTGAGAGCTGCTGCTTTTTCCCTATGTGGCTGTTGTCTTCCTGGCATTACTCTATCAGAGGGGAGAAGTAATAAGATCAATGAATTGGATCAATTTAGAAGATCAATGAATTTGTCAATTTCATCAAGTTACTGCAGGTCTTTTGTCTTACAGGTAACCCTGAAGATAACATGGATTTTTATATTTGAAACTGGGTATCAGAGAACATTTATTATTGGGAATTACAGGGGTTTTTTTTGTCTGTGGAAAGGTGTTGCTTAAAAATCTGTATGTGCTCATGGTGCAACAAAACAAAACAAAAAATTGTGGCTGCAGTAGTATTTACAAGACCGAGGCATGTATTTTCAGTAAAATTAGACGGAAAAGTGTGTCAGCATAGCAGTCTAAATAATTTGTGGCTTAAATGCTTTGTAAAGGCTTGCTTTCCGTGCTTATGCTACTGAGTATGATATTTAGATATTTAATTTACTTAGGTTCCACTTTGGCCTTTGAGATGGGTCTATTTGAAGGAGGATCAGTGAATGTGCAGACAGCAGATAATGTTCACTGGTCTCCTGTTGCTGGTATGTTAGCTTGCTGTGGCATGTTAGTCTGTGGTGGCCTGGAATGTGAGGTTGGTAGTTAGCTCCTTTTAGGAGAACATACTCATTTTGGGTTACTTCTGGTCACAAAATCATATGTGGTGCTAACCCTGGAGCTCTGTTGGTTATTGAATTTCTGAACTGCTCTATATTTTTGAGGGATTGGCAGTAAAATTTCATCACTGAGGGAGAAAATTCAAAAGTTCACTTCTTCCTGGTTCATACCTATTCAGTCTTTATATCATGCCTGCTATGCTGTAGTAAACTTATACAGGGTGATTTATTCCTAGTAATTAATGAGTACTTTAAACCTCTTGAAAGAGTTACAGGCAAAGGGAATTGAGTGTGCAGTGCTAGAAAACAGTGTTTGGAACAAATCTATAATTTTACTTGTGACTTTTGCCAGGTCACTGTTGTTGGTTCACATATGGGTGTTGGGAAACTGCTAAAAACAAAGTAATAAATATTAAGGACTCATAAGAAGAGGTGAAAAAGGATGGAAATAAATGTTTAACCGTCTTCTCAGAATGGGACAAGGAGGGAGAATCAGTTGGAACTCAGAATTTGTCAATCTATCTGTCTCTGATCCTGATGGATAAGATCGGAAACATTAATATGGGGGATAAAAAAAAACTTCAGAGCTTTACTATTTTATTATAATATTGTTTATCTGTAGTGCATCTTGTCTTTTTTAGGAGAGTTTTAGTTTCCTGAACCTTTTGTGGGGGTGTGGCCTTTCTGTGGCTATTAGACAATCCTGTTCTTCCAGTGTGTTACTATTGATTTAGGTGTTAAGGCTTTTGGTCTGGTACCAGGTATTTCATCTAACTAAATGAAAATGTAAGTAATACAAGTACTAGAAAAGCAAGATATACTTAAAATTGATTTTAATAGACTTGAGGTTAATTTACTCTTTCATTTTTATTTGTCTAAGTGAGTTCATCAATTTTTCAGGGAGCATTTATTTTGTTTTGCTTTACTGAAACAAAGCAGAAGAAATGCTGAGGATCCTGATATTTTTCTGTGGTTTTCCAATGCTGTTCTTATGAGAAAAAGACAGTAAAGCAGGCAAATGTTTCTGTGGGGTTTTTCTGTGGGAAGTTGTGGGATCTTTTGGAGATGTATTGTCAACATTTCAAATATCCTGTTGTCTTCCATGATATCAGTAACTGAATTGGTTTTGCAGCAGCGGGTGGTGATGTGTCAAGGGAAAGATTATGGCCTTGTCAATGGAGCAGGTTAGAAGAAAGTGTTACAGAGTGGGAGAGAAACATGTTAATCAATATTTTTCTCTTCTCTTTACTTTGCTTCTCCTGTTACATAAAATAACCAGTGAAGAACCAACGAATTGTTCCTTAACCTTTTAAAAAAACTCTCTCGTCTGTGAATTGAGTCCCTGCTTATTTCCACTGAATTTAAATATATGTTTGCTCAGTGTAGATTTGTAGCTCACACATCCTTCCACAGGTGTTAAATTTTCAGATTTTAAATTTCAGCTTCAGAGTATGAAATATCTTCATAGGAATAACTTTACCTCAAAATCAGAATGTTACTCATTTCCCCCAGTTTTGTATTAACTTGGTTTTAATCTTTGAGAAAGCTGAAGTACACATTGGATGGTTCAAATAAATTGAAGTCACAGCTATGAAATTCTCTGGAATTCCTGCATTGTGCTCTTCAGTCACTTTTTCCTATTCTGAGAAAAGAGGGTGACATGTTAATAGCAAATCAGCATGGCAGTGTCCCACTTTTTACTTTGGTAGTGTCAAAGTAGTATTGTGCCTCTATTTTTTTCTCATGCTGGAAAGCACAGGGTATCAGAAGTTAAGTAACACTTTAAGTTGGGTTATTATTAAATCAACTTTGAATTCAGTTTTGAGGCTATAATTCACATTTTGATGAGAAAGAAGACTCTCTTAGTGCATCTTAAATCTCCTGTGAGGTGAAAAGCTTGGTTTTGGCTTCCAATAGTGAATTATTATCCCTATTGAAAGCAACACTTTTAAGACAAAGTGTACTTAAATATAATTGTCTAAATTCTAAGTTATTCGTAAAAGTTTTATTGTAAGCAGTACACTCTTGTTCTTCGCTATCTAAAGAGGCAAAAATACTTCAGAGGCTATTCAAGAATAGCCTTCTGCTAGTTTTTTTTGTATCAGTTGCTTATGTGATCTGTGTAATGTCTGATAGAGTAAAATAAAAATAACATAACAGCTCTCTTTTCTTTAATCATCATCCATTCACTTAGAGGAACACAGCACTAAGTAAAGGAAAAAAAAGTTAGTACAAAAATACTAACTCAAATGTTTCATCACTGTGTTGGGAGTGAGAAGAGATTATAAATTGGCAAAAATCAAACATGCATTGTGAGAGAAAAGCTGAGTAAATAGAGGACAAGAATAACAGTGCTTACCCACATCGATGATGTAAAGAGTGTTGTAGTTAGAAAGAACCTCAGCCAATGCAGACAGGAATAATTCTTCTGCATCACTGTTACAAACAACAAATTGGCGTGTATTGGGATCTATGTATCAGTTGTGAAATTACAAGAAAAAAAAACAACAGACAGAGGTAAGTAGCTTCAGGGGTTCCTTTATTTGTCCAGTACAGTAATTCTTAAAACTGCTGAGAATAATATGTAGCACAATTATTGTATGAACTAGAGGGACAAGATGCTTAGAGTCTGGAAAATACAATGTTTTTCTGTTTCGGTTTTTGAAGCTTTGCTTTTTTTAAAAATAGTGGCTACTTCTTATTCTAGCCACTCCTTATTGTAGTGAAAAAGGCATATTAAAGTAAAACTGTTCTTAAAGCTGCATTATGAATAAAGGCTTCTGCTTTTAGTACTGCATTTTATACTAAACATGTAAGAACAAAAACCAAACTGGCTTGTTGAAGTGGATAACACTTAGAAGACAGACAGAAGTGTTCTTTAAAGGAGGAGGAATTATAAAGTAAAATGGATGTCCAGTTCTATATACTATTTCTCTTCAAGTAGTAACTTGCATTAGTGCACTGTATAGTCTTTTAAATGTTGGGTTTATGTTTATTTGTAGTTTTTGGTATGATACATTTTTTGAAATCTGCCAAATTCAAAATGGGAAATGAATATACATACCCCCACATACTTCCTTTGAACTCTGATCTATGAATGTGTTTCCATTTATCTTCCTGTTACCATAGATTGAATTACGTAACCTGTCTGGATTTGTTTTGTTACTAGCTAGAGGGTTTTGAGTTTGGTTCTTCCTTCCCTCCTGTGTACCCATCGTCTGCTTACTTTGTGTCTCAAGTGTTCTGCACCTGCTGTGTTATTCTGACCTCTGTTGTTTGATCCTTCCTAGCTTTAGGTAGGAATTCTGGGAATTGCATTGATGAAGGAGAGGGCATGTAAGACAGGACATCAGGGACTGGATTTTTTTTATGTGTAGACCATACAATTTAGTAAGCATTTAAGTAATCAGTAACCTTCTGATAAGAAACAGTGTCTTTTAAAATATTTTTTCCCTTTTTTGTTTCTGTGCTGACATGTTTTATGTTGCAGATCACCTGAATTTATCTGCAGGCAATTACGTACAGAGTCTGATTAATAGATGATAACTTTTCTTTTATATTGAAATATTGCATATTTACAGCAGTGCAGCTTGCTTGTCAAAAACCTTTGGTGTCTGCTGCAGATGGCTGCGTAGTCTTAAGGAGTGGCTTCCTGGCTGCATTGTACATGAAGTGCCAAACACTGAGAGCAGTTTTGTTTTGGAGTGCCAAAATACATTAAATCCATTCAGGAAGAAGCATATGTCAAATGAATAAAAATACCATAGTCATGTGAAACAGAATGTGGTAATTATGTTTTTCAAACCTATTTTATTTCCTGAATTAAGATCTTAAAAAGAGCTTTTTGTATTGAGGATGGTATTAACTACCAATTGCTGACTTTCACTGTTAGCATTTTCACTACTGTTTATTTTCCCCATCCCCTATTTTTTCTTTGTTTTACATATGCCATAGCTGGAAGTTGAAACCAGGAGTCTATAAATAAGAGTGAAGGAATAGGAAAATAATAATTATATTTTCCCCCTTGGTTATCTAGGTCTGTGCACAGTGTGCAGTTTTTTGGTGGGTAATTTGTTTTTTTTTTTTTTTTTTTTTNGGAGTTTTGATTTTATTTGTTGGGTGTGTTTGTTTAGTTTTTTAAGGCTAGTAGTGTTTGTGTTCTTTACAACACTGAGAGAAGTATGTAATTGCTTGATAATGCAGGTAGAAAACCATGGTTGATAAAAATAACCAATGAAGGATTTTGCTTCTGCTCAGTGTCTTAATTCCAACAAGTTCTCAAGACAAGGAGTAAGAACATTTACAGCTAATAGCTCCAAATATTGCAGGGTTTTGTTATTATACAGACACAAGCCCAAGGCCAAGCATTTTGTTGTTTATTATTCCATGTTGGCAAAGTAGGTGGGAATTCACTTTAATTTCTCCTAGTTAGAAGGCAAAGGTATTAAAAAGTGCGTAGACAGAAAAATACATGTATATCTAAAAGCTGTAATTTCATCTGATTAGTTTCTAACTAGTATATTGCATAGTTTTTACTGATCTGAAATAATTTAAAAGCCTGTTTAAGACAGAGGAATGAAGTATGTATGTTTTTAAAGCAATTTTGCTTGTTCTTTCCGAATGTCATTTTTCTCTTGTTTTTTCTTTTTGTTCAATCCCTATGATTAGAAATGGAGTTAAAAATTAACTTCAGTAAATTAACTTACATAACCTCCTAATTGCTGTTCAGTCTTCTGTAAGAAATGAGAGGTTCTTGAAAGAGAAGAGAGGGCAAATATTTTACTTCCATAGCTGTGGAGGGCACAGATTTATTTAAAACAAGCATCTTATAATAAAGTAGCTTCATGTGAGGCAGTCTTCAGCAGAGGCCACAAGTGCTGTAGTTTTTTGGGGTGATTGTAAGAGATCTCTTGTAAAGCAGGGCTGGAAGCATGATGTGTCCCTGTCACTTGAGTTGAAAAGGAGGTGCTGCTGTGTTTGTTTTCTGGTTTACATTCCAGTCCCTGAGATTTTTAGCTATCCAATGGTAATGGTACCATTATTTAAAGATTTGCTTGTCTGCTGAGAGATGAGACAAATCCTGGAGTTGCCTGTTTGTATCTTAGTCCAAGCCAGCTGGGTTATTGTTTGCTTTTGTATTTATTCTGGCAGTCCAGCTGCGTTCGCTGATTGTGATGTGTGTTAGTTTGATTGGTCTTAGCCTTCTTTGGGATAGGTATGAGAAAATCTATAGACATATGTTCAGATACAGATGAGCTTTCCTCCTCCTCAGCCTTTGTTCTTTGAAGTTTGGTGTTTATCTTCCTTCTAGTCATCAAATTTTGTGTTTCATGAAGGAGTAGTGGTCCTGTTAGCCATAGAGAGCCCTTACCTGTTCAAGCACAGTTAATTCCAGTGTTTATGCTTGTCTCCCAGCTACCAGTGGCTACAGGAGTGGTCTGTAGCTATTGAATTGTAGGAAGTATCAGAAGTAGTAACACAAAGAAATGTTTTCCCAGGCCTATGTTTTCCTTTTGTTCTTTAGAGTATCTGAAATGTACTTCAGGTGTACAGGCAAGTGTCTATGTGTGTTCCTCTCCTCCTTGCACCTTAGACCTATGTGTTAATTCTATTGAGCCTGGCCTGGTTCGCTGACATTTTCAGTGTGAAATACCAAGTTGGATCTTACTTGCACTTTAGCCCATGTCATCATGAGTAGCAGGAATTAATTTTCAAACAGACTTGGAAATTAGTTTACACACCTGTGTTCAAGTTGTACTTGCTACTATCATGGTGTTAATGCAGTTGTCCAGAAAGCATAAGCTTGGAACAAAATTTGGGTTTTGCCTTTTAGAACATGTAAATGTTGCAGATTGCAGTGCTCTTGCAAGAGTTATAATGTATTGTCTTTTCTCACTCTTTAACCAACTGCAACTGTCATCAAAGCATTTGTCATTTCTGGTTTTAATAGATGAATAATGCTATGGAATCTGCATAGGTTTTTTTCCCTCCTTGGCATTTATTCCAATTTTTTTCCCAAGATTTTCCGATGTTGTTGGTTGTAAATACCTATTTTATACTTGTCCATTAAACAGTTGAGTTATTTTATCTTTGGTTGTTTTGTTTCTTTTTGAGGTACTTTGTAACTTAATTTTACTCTGTGATTTAATTAACCGGGATTTATAACTGTTGTAACTTTAAAAACCATATTGACTATTATGTTTCATTCTTTCTTGTGGTTTGTTCCTGAATATGTCCATTCTCCTTAGGCTCTCTAAGACCTTGGTAATGTTGATTTGAGAGCAAACCAGCAGACAGCATCATGGAAGAATTCTTTTTCATGTAAAAAAGCTGTTTCTGTTTCTTCTTATCAAGATTTACTGTTAAGTCTGGTTTTGAGGTACATGGTGTGGGTGGCTCTAAATTAATCAGTTGGTAAGAGGGGATGTAGAAGAGGAATTTAGATCAGAAATTTGGGTGCAGTGTAGAGACTGGTTTTGTTCATAGCAATTACTACCCTTGCTTTACATTTGAGCATCTGAAGGCTATTAGAAAATGTCTTATTTCATGGACTTGATTTAGAACAAATCACCTTTACCGTCAAGATTGGAAATAGGTTGCATTCTGCTCTAAGTTATGGGCATCATGGGCTATAAAGTGGCAGCTTTCTGATACTCTGGGAAGCTTGAACTGCATTTTGTGTATCTTCACTACATTTTAAGAACAGTAGGACACGTGAAAGGTACATCTAGATCAGTGGCACTGTTATGTATATAAATATCAATTTTTACAAATCTATTCAGTGTATCTATTTATGGTTTGAGTTGCAGGTTGATATTAATTGAAGATTTTCCTAAATGTTTTTTTAACCTTAATATTAGGCCAAAGTAAACAACTGAGACTTTCTTTCAATAGTGCTTCTTTGCAAAACATCTCCTTGTATTGGTCACTTTGGATTTTATAAATGTTTTTGGCTTTGGTTAGAAGAAAGTAAGTGTATGTAAATTTTGAACTTACCATGTTGGGGATGATGGTCTGTATACTTTTTGTGTGCTTTATTCTCATTCCCTCAAGTCTCTTTTAAATTTAAAGCCTTGCTTTGTAGGCAAGTAATTGACTTTTCGTTGCAAAAACATGCATAGCATTTGCTGAGCAACAGTGTCTTGAAGTTCAGACCACATCCTGTGAATAATTCTTTCAGTTTTGTAGAGTAAAAAAAGTACTGGTACATTCAGTGTCTGGACCATACCGTTCACTGGATTCACTGAGTACCCTTGCTTCTTCTTGATTGCCTGCAGATATTTATCATGGTTAATTATTTTTTTTTTTTAATTCTTCCCTCCTGCCCCTTCCACTAAAACTATGAATCCAAGGTGGACTAAATTATAAATGTGACACACATGAATGAATTTTGCCATCAATATGTGCTATTGTGAGCATTAAAATATGCTTGCATATATTTTTTGATACATCTTTTTTATATGATGAAAAAATATCAGTAATAATGAAGTTATCACCTTTACTTTAAAGGAGCTTTAATTTGTAAAGCCTCTGGCTAAATGTCTGGTCTTACATTCTGCTGCATCTGCTTTGCACATTTCTTTGCTTCCAGTGTGCTTCTTTGCATCAGAAGGAAGACAAGGTGTTGAAGGTGGAGACATGGTACTGAAGGTCAGTGAGTTGTTGAGCAAACTGATCTAAATGAAAAGAAATTCTCCTCAATGTCTTGCAGGTTTAGGCTTTTTGGATCACTTACTGATTTGGCTTACAGTGTGAGTATGTAACCTTAGCTTTAATAAAAGGCAGGTGTGAGGGAAAAGCAGGGATTACTCTTGCTTCAGCAGGCTGTAGTTTGAATTTTGTATGATGGAGATTGACTTGCCTTTTGAGTTCCAGTTGCTGATTTGGAATAGTCTTCCACTTACCCACAATAAGCGTAAATGTTGCTATTCATCATCAGTGATTTGATCCTTGATAATACGTACATAAAAGTCAAAAGTGCAGTTAAAAACTGGGATACTTACCCAGTTACATCTTCTTTTCAGCAGATTTATAGTCTACCACCTTCTATCACTCCTGCGTTTTCTTGCCATAGGCAGATTGACTTCTAGACTTGAGATTGCTGGCTGGGAATTTAATGTTTCTCTGTAAAATGGTTTTTAATTGCTGCAGGAATGGGAAATAAATAACCATGGAAAAGGAAAAGAAACAGTGAAGGCCTTTTCTCCTGAAAGCTACGTTTCAGAGCACTTACTTTTGAGACTTTTATATTTAGTCTCTTTAGTTCGTTGGGATTTCTGGTGGCATTGTGTTTTTCATTATCTAGAGGAATCTCTTGATTGAAATGTGTAGGTCAACAGTATTTGAATGTGGCATGTTATTTCTTCAGATTAGACCTCAAGGCTAGTGTGAATGGAGAACAGACAGGTGATGGGCAGTTGGTATGCTTAGTAAAGAAGTTAATATGTATCATGACAAAATTATGGACTTAAAAATGTCTGTCACTTAGAGTGTGCAATGCCTTTATGGTATTTTACTTTTTCAGTTTCAGATGGGTGGGATAGAATTACCTTTATTCATGGAGGGATTGAAAGTGTAAGATAATTTAGGGGGCAGAGGATGGAAGAAGAGAGGATATTTAGCTTCATCATTCTCAAATCTTCTACGAAGATTGCTAGCTGGGTTTGGAGGTCCTGTGGGTCTGTAGTGAGGAGCCATGTATAGTGGCCTCACTTGACTGTACTTCACTCATGAAATGCAGGTGACTTTGATCTTTCCCTCCTGTTTCCAGAAGGGCCAAGCCCCTATGTTAGAGAGGAGGTGGCACTCATGGGCATGAAGCGAACAGAAAGAGCTGATATTTGTGCTGTTACCCACTTTTTAAGACTCTGATACTGTGTTTGTGTCTGCTTCTCTGGAGAGACTAGAGTGCAGTGATCTGTTAAAGCACTAGTGAGTTTAAAATGTGTTTCTTGTTATCTGAGCTTAAACTGCTCCCTGTAATGCACTTCTTAGAGTCATCACATGAAAAACGTTTAAATTGAGTTGTGAGGACTTTTTCCTTCTCCAGGCACACCAGTGTTAGTAGCAATTGCTTCTGATAGCGTAGCTGTATGCTGCCTGCTTACTGGAATCCTAAGGTGTCAAATGGATAGTTCTCAACACATCCTTAAGCAGTTAAGCTATTGCTCATGACAGCAGTTGTCTATTTGTATGTCCTGCTCTTTAATCTGTAAAATAACACCTTACCTTCTCGTTGATTGATAAGTATTTAATGTAGCATTTCAGGGGAAATAGTGTTTGTTGTAAGATAATTTATTTTCCTGGGATTCAAAGATGGAAAAAAAAAGCTCAGAATATATTAAGTCCCAAATTTTCTTGAACATTGTAATTGGGAAGATAACTTATGTATTAGGCTTTTTCTTTCAAATTATGTAGTACAAGGATTAAACTGTGCAGGATTTGTAGATACTGAATTCTTCCTGAAGGTAGTTTCTAAATGATGATCTTCTGCATACTTGAGAGTAACTAGTATAATGATATTAATTTCTCTGGGACTGGAATTTTGAAAATGTGATGCAAAGGTTGGCTATTTCGTTTCCTTCCTGCATCCCCAGATTGAAAATATACTAGTTTTTTTTTTCTTAAATGCATTCATAGTCTAGTTAGTTATTAAGATACTGAAGTGTCTGTTGACCTTGCAAATGAGCATGGAAAAAGTTGCACCTTTTCTTTTGTTTCCCTAATTTGTTATTTAATTTTTGAGAGTCTATCTGTAATGGGAATCTAGAGTGTGGTAAATTGAAATTGAACCTGAGGGCAGGTATGTTTTTTTTTGGTACAGTTTCATGTTTGCATTAATCCCTCCCCCTCTAAGTGAATGTGTGACTGAAATATTATCAACTGCATTCACTTTCACTGTTTTTAGAGTTACCTTTCTCCTGGATTTTTTCCACTTAAAACACAAAGATTTTTTTTTTTTCTTTTTTGGTGCTGCAGTTTTGGGCTTTTGGGGAAGAGTCAGATTTTGAGGAATTGGCGCATAGTTTCAGTGGATCTGGCATATGTTAAAATGCTGGGCAGAAAAGGTCTGTGAAAGATAACTATGTACTTTTACATTTGTTCTACTGTGTGGTTAGAATGCAAGTTGAACACTGCTTTTTTGGGTGTATATGCCTGTATTTATATCTTTGTATCTTGAAATAAGCAGGGGGTGTGGGGGAGAATATTTAAAGATCCATAAAAATTACTTGTTCTCTCTGCTGTGATCATCTGTTTTCTGGTGTCAGTCCTGACACTCGAATATTGAACTGTGAATCTTGCATGCTGGCATAATAGCCAGTAGTGAAGCTGAGCTTAGTGAGGTTACTATGTACTGCTGGAGTGGGTTTCTTCATACCCTTTCCCTTGAGTCATTGATCTAGAGGACACCTTAGGATCCACTGTAGAATTTAAGTGTTAAGGTTGTGTACAAATCAGTCAGCTGCTCTACATCAAGTACTTCAGCTCACAAAGTATCTGCTAGTTGATGCCCTCTCCTGCCAATCACCTAGCTTCTAATAACCGAATTATCTTTTCACACTTTTAGCAATAGTAGACAAGTATGTTTAAGCACTTATTACTGTTTTTTAAAAAGTAGAATAAATATGTATCAAAACAACTTCTTGTAGTATAGGCTAACTAATTTTTATATGTTACCTATAATTATATGCATCCTCTGTTTGTCCAACTTAATGGAAAAGAATATACAAAGTATTTACTCCTTTCAGAAAGCAATTGAGGAGACTTTTTTTTTCAGTTTATGACCAGCTGCATTAATGTAATTGCTAAAGTATTGATTTTGTATATGCACCACTAGTAATTATGCCCATATATTCATAAGTTCCTATTTTTCTTATTTGGCACTTTGGATTCAGCTAAATTATGCTTAAAAAAAATCTAAATAGCATTTTTAAATTTGTTATGTTAGATGGAGAAAATGGAGGGGAAGAATCCTGTGGTACTAAATAATATTTTTTCCTGTTCATTGTGAAATTAAAATGTTAGATTTTATGCATAGATTTACTGATGCAGTAGAACTGACTTAACAAATAGCTCAACTAATCTTTTTTGCAATATTAAAACTTGATTAGTAGAATATTTCTAAATTAATTTTGCTGCTTTAAGCTATCTTTTCCATTACTCACTGCTATCATTAGTTGCTCTTATATTGCTAAGATAGTGGTGTGATGATGCTTCTTGGCTCTGTGTGAAAGTAGCATCCATTGCGGTGTTCCATCTGACACTTTTTTCCAGTAAGCTTAGCCAAAGTGATAGATACCCTTGGTTTATAATGTAATATTACCAGCCATTTTAGCATAGGCTCTAGGATACATTCTTGCAAACTCTGAAGTACTTGATGGCAGTAGTAACAACATCTAAATGTTCACAGGACTTCAACAAAATTTCATGTAGATAAGCAGATTCTGATCATTCATGCCATATATTGAAAAAATGGAGTAACAGCGGACTAGATACAGTAAAATGGAAAAAAAATTGTTCTGTTTTTTAAGCAATATTTTTTTAAAATGCAGCATGGTTTTCACAAGTGTGATAGTGGAGTAGAATCCAAGTTGATTCTTCTCCTAATTGTCTTTGCAGCCGCAAAAACTCCAAGGGATGATTTAGGTATTCAGCAGCACAAATCTGTCCAGTCCTGGCTGTTCATAACTGTTCTGAAGTGGGTTTATAACTCAAGTATAATGTGGGTCCTTCTTCCTGTAATGACCTGCCCATCAAGGTTTTGAGTTGGATTGGCTTGTTGATACAAATTAGGTAGTGTGTTTTAATTAAAAATTACAAGTCTCTGATAATGAAAAAGCCAAAAGTAGACCATAGCCTTAGTTCTGCTTTATAAGTTACCCTGTTGTGGGGAATGCTGGCATTAGAAGTGTCAAAGGTCTTTCTTCTAATGATGTGTAGAATTCTTATGTTTTTACTCCTCCTCAGCTATTAACTTTTGGAGTCTACATCATTACCAAGCACTTGTATCATGGATGCCAGGTAGTCACAAACTTGAATAGGTAATCTGGAAGAGACAGCATATTCAGCAGTCTGTTCTTTATGTAAAAGATGCCACTTACATCTCATATTGAGCTGAATCTTCTCTGGAAGATCACAAGACAAGAGAGAGGGGAGTTAGTCAGCTCTCCTTAGTTAAGAGCTAAGAAGGCTATTCCAGGCTTTACATCACAGACCATCATTCCTAAACAGGTTGTATATGAAGGGAGTTGCTGGCTAGATATAAACTTGATTTAATGTGATACTTACGTTAGTATTTTCAGCCATGCAAGAATTTTGGTTATAGGTGGGAAAGAGTAGGAAAAATTTAGAAGGAAAATTCAGAGCCACCTCTTTAAGGGATAGCAGCCCAATTTTTTTATTCCTGAGAAAGCCAGGAAAGTAGCAGTGCAGTCATCAACCAAGGCATCCTTCAGAATTTCCACTTGGGGTGTCCATGGCACCCTGGGGAGCTGATAAAACCAATGTGTTGGAAAAGGTAGCTAAGATCTGTTAAACAGCTGGATTACTATGGATGCTTCATGGTTTGTTAAATCTCAGTGTTCTGGCAGTGGCAGAAACACTTATTTTCTTGGCAATTCTGTTGCTGCTGTTTGTTGTAGAAACTTTAGGAATCACAGAACTCCAGGAATCATGAAACTCAGTTTTGTGACTGGGTATTAAGAGCTATTCGGGATCTGATCTCCTGAAGAATAGCTTCTTTCAGGAAAGATTCCATTTATTAACATAGAAACCTAGATTTATTAGACCTTTTTCTTTTGGGTGAGATGTATTAGCTGTTTTAAAAATAGATGAGAAACCATTCTTCTGCATGAGAGAGTTGTATTTGAACTGTCTTCAACAAATGTCACCAAGATGAGGCCATGGGTGTGTTTCACATGCATCTTAGATTCACTGCACTGTTCACTGCACTATTCACTGCATTATTTACTGCATTATTCTGGCCTACTAGCCAGGACCACATATTAAAACTTTGTATTTTCAACATATGGAGTATATGGCAATATTCCACAAAAGCTCACCAGGCAAAGTAAGCTTCTGAGAAATAGATCCAACTACTTGTAAGCAACTGTCTCCACTCTTGCCAATAGCTGTGGCAGCAGACCTTCAGTAAAACATGATGTTAAGCTAAATGAAAGGCAGCTGGCAGGTCCAGTTAAAAATAATTGAAGCTTTTTTTAAAGACTCATTTGTTGCAGTGAGTTTTATTTCCCCATGCGGGCTGTGGGAGCATTTGTGTCTGTGTGGGTGGTATTCTCTTTCAGAGAACATGCTTGAGATTCACCAGAACTTTAAAGAGGAAGTCATTCAGTCCAGATCCTGCATGTAACTGCTTGTTGGTTTTGGTTACATTTTGTTAATCTGATAATTGACTCCATTCATACAAATAGCAGGGAGCTGTTCTGAACTCTAGCTTGCTAGTAGTATGTATGTTTCAGTTTTGGCTGCCATAGAAGGAGGAGATCATAATCAGTTCTACCTTTTATTTGTTTTGACACACTGCTTTTTTTGATTGCATTATGTTCAGATTTGACAAAGAACAAAAATTAATGTTGATAGAATGGTGGTTGCTGTGGTAAGCTACATATTACTGCTTCTGTGTTGTCTGTGTTTGATTCTGGTGTAGAACAAAGTAAATGTGTGGATTTTAAACTGTCGTAATTTTGTGCAAGGCCGCTTACACTGACCATTTTGAAAACACTTCTTAATTCTCTTTCACAGATCCATGTGGATGGTTTAATAAACTGTTCGACGTCTTGGTGAATCTATGGTCCCAGCTGAGAAGCAGATTCAGGCTCCTATGGTGTAAATTAGTGGTGGAGTGATTTGGGTAGGTGACTGTACACATATGTTAAAGAATATTAGGGGAAATAAATGTTTTGGCACATGTTTTGTTTCAGTAAAACTCCTAAGTGTGCTATTAATATCTTCTCCCACTCACATGTAAGAATGACAAATTATTAACTGCTGAATTTGTATTATGGTAGCTTGTAGGGATGATACATAAGAAATGTGAATTGTGTTTGTTTTCTCTCAAGGGGTGTTGGGGGTATTCACTGTATTGGCACTATCTGCTGTACTTGGGTCACAGAGCATGGCCTGTTTGTATTTTAAAGTTGGTACAGCTCTGTGTGAGCACTTGTGTAGACTGACTTCGATTGCTTCTGCTCTATTTTTCTGCATTATTTGCTTACTTTGAATTCATACCCATTTTATGGTAATGTATTCAGGTAGCTTTGTGCAAAAAATAAAATGAATTTCAAACAAATATTTTTGCCCTGGATAAGCTAACTTAGATGCTGTTGTTCTATCTAGAGAAAGGTTAGAGTGATTTGAGTTGGTTTTATTTTTGTTTTGGGGGAGTCAGCTTTTTTTTTTCAGTTGAATGCATATACTGTTGTGGTTCTGTATATTTGTTAGTGGTACGTTTAAGGTGGACTAAGACTGAAAGGATTTTTTTTTAAACTTAATTTTCATTGCATTATTTAATAGCAGATGCACATAGATTCTCAGAAAGGGGTCATAGCAGAATAGGGAAAAACTGACTAGAATGATGTGGCGCTTTTTTATTGTCCTATTTTTGTCCCTAATTGAAGTGCCACAAGAATCTTTGGTAGATTACAGTATATACTGGAGTAGAAAAATACAATGTCTTAGTCCTAGTAAGGACTGTTTAGCAAATGCATTTTTTTTATTCTGCTCTCACCATCTTATACTCTGATTCAAGAATATAGTTAGAATGCACCCACAAATATGTGTAACTAGCCACAGAAAATGTTTGACTTTTGGGAGGGGAACTATTTCAATGGCAAAAATAATGTTTTAAATGCTTAATAATTGCTGAAATTATGTGCTTGGAAATAGAATAGTTGTGATACTTAAATTAGCTAAAATTGTGAAAAGACCATTACCAAGTGTAGGAGCTTTTTCTTGAAAATAAGTTCATGGGGAAAGCATGGGTTTTAGTGAAAAAAATTAGATTTTGAGGAGCACATTCTTTTTTGAGAGAAAATGCTAAATATATATATATATATATATATATATATATATATATATATGTAGTACTTGGTATTCTGTGTGAGGGCTTCACAATTGTTTCTGTAGATCCTTTACAGAATTTTAAGAAGTGCCATTTTTCTCTGTTAAACTTTGGAGATCTCTTTCATAATTCTTTGACTAGAGAGTGATATTGTGGAAAAAATTGTCACAAAAGAGAAACAATTTTATCATTTGGATGGGCTGAGAGTTGTAATAAGCTGCTACTGCTAAGCTAACCACAATGTGGAGAGTTCAGGCAGCAGTGCACAGCTTGGATTTAGAGGAGGTTCTTTCTTTTTTTATGCTACTAGTATTGTTCAATAACATTGAATTTATGTTAAGATAATAGGCAAATATGCATATTTGAATGTTGCTAATAATTTTATGTTAAATTAGAAAATTGTTTTATAATCCTAGTTTCATTGCGAATCTGCTTATTTTTACTTGGAAACACTTCAGTATTACTGGGGTAATTCAAATGGTGTGCTTAAATCTAGAGTTTGTTTCTTGCTTTGCAGTAGTTTGCTCTTAAGTCTACTCCCCTTTTCATGCTTAACAGTTGATTCATTAGCAGCTTTGATTAATGAGTCTTTATTGGGGGAAGAAAATCTCTACCCGCTAAAAAGAACAGGATTGTGAAGCAAATGCTTTTTTATAAGCTTGTGGCTGCACACATCTTTAATAGCTGAATTACATGAAAAGTATGTTGTAATGAAAAATTTACTGTAGGCATTACAAAAGAACTAATAAGTGTTCCTCATGTTTTGTGATCATCTTGGATAGAGGCTTTTTAATGCCAATTTAGTGCATGTTCTCCAGCTTCTCAAAAGCTTTTTGGAACGAGTAGGTTTCTGGAAAAGTCACTGTATTTGTCAAGCTGCTAAATTCATAGTGAGCACAATGTTAAATTCTTGGGTCCAATGTGAAGGTAATGTATCAACATGTATTTACAGGTACTGAAATATGACATGGAAATAGAGACCATAAACAAGTTTTTACTTGAGAATAGCTGAAGTACATGAAAGAAACATAAGACTGAAAGTTGTCAGAGTTCTTTTATTTTTTTTAACTTTTTGTAATCCATACACTGCCTGATAGGTGAATTTGACAATACTCTGAAATCTTCACTCTTACAGTGTGTAGTAGCTTCTTTTGCGATATATTTGGAGTGTATTTGGTCTCCTGACAATGCTTTATTTAAGGATGCAATTTTGAAGCTGTGTAATTACAGTTAGTTAAGAAAATTCCTATTTCATTGTCTTGCTATCAAGACTTTCACCTGAATAAAGTAAACTGTGTTGACAAAAAAGGATCCCCTGTATCCTATCCCTTCAGTATTCTTGTGACATCGTTATTTTGGACATGTTCCAAGATTCTTACATAAGGTCTGGTTTGCATATTTAATCTGTGAGCCCGCTTGACTTGCTGATTCATTTCTTCTTGTAGCAATAAATGCTGCTCCAAATTCTCCCCCTTCCTCGTTATATTTGACGAGTTCTGGCGTGAAATGCCTGTTCAAACATATCTTAGGTGTTTCAGCAGTGAAGGTTAAACTAGTCAGCATGAGATATGTTTTATCTTGGCAGTGCACTTGGGGAACTCATTGTTCTGTGAGCCTGGTGTTCCCTGTAGTGTAGGTGATGTTATGGACAACCTGTCTCAATAACTGAAATGATTCTCAGACCCATAAGCACTACTATTAACATATTCTAGCCTGCTTTGTTGAATGTTTTTTTCGTTTAGGACACAGAAGGAATAGTAGTTGGTTTGTCCCTTAAAATGTATGCACTGCTAAGAGTGTCTGAACAAGATTAGGTTATCATAGGGTTGACTTGTGTGACAAACTTGCTGGCTGTCACATGGCCAGAATCGTGTATTGTAAGGAAAACATCCTATCTCCATAGAGGCAACTTTGTTTAATTCTATGCAAAGCTAAATGTTGGGGTACTCATGTTTGCATTACGTAAGCAGTTCTTGAATATTGTTTGTCAATTTAGTAGCTAGCAAATAAAAAACTTCTTAAACAGTGTCGTAAATGTGTGTCAGAGGTGAAGTGTGCAGAGAATTGTTCTAAAATATTCAAATAGCATAGCACATTCTGGCTTCCTCTTCCCTCTCTGCTCTTCCATCTGCATTACTCCATGGAAATAGAATCAAGTGCTAGCTAATGTAGGCAAGTTAACTTGCTTTCAGCAGCTGTCTTTGAATGCCAGTGCTTATTTCTTCAGTTAAGATATTGCTTCTGTGTCATTCACAGACCTCTCTGACAATTTCCTCCTTTCCTTTGTTTCTTGCTTCCCCCGCTAACCGGAGGATATTTTTTTCTTAATGGTCCAGTTGTATACATTATAATATGAAAGTATATTTTCTTTCTAGTGGGAAGAAGTGATGGTGAAACAGAAACGCCTGATAGAATAGCTTACTTTCAGTGATGTCATAAAACGCTGTGGCTCATTGTAATGGATGTGCCATAGTTTGTTTTTCTGCCAAAATACTTGTCTTAATATGAAGAATTGTATGAGTTTACAAATTTAATTGCACAAGCTTATATAGAAATTAAAATTTTCTTCCTGTATCATTGCTATGTCAGGAGGATCATACAACAATGGTGTAGAGAGCTCTACAGATTGATGTCTTACAGAATTCCACATCAGGATGAGAAATACTGGATTTCACTAAATAAGACCAGGTAAATTTGAAGCTAGCCAATCTGCATCAAGTTCAGTCCAAAGAAGCCTTGTACACAGAAAGCAAAAAGAATGAGTTGCTTTGATTTATAGGGGAGGAGTAGCATGGCAAGTGCTGTGTGTTTTGGAATGCTTTATTGCCATGATGATGTTATACTACAGATTACATATCTGTGAAGACTTTTAGCCATCCAAGACAGACTGTCATTTTTGTATAAATGGACAAAAGGCATAGTGTTACTGCAGGTCCAAGTGGTCTTCTGACACTTCTGTTGATAAGCAAATGAGGACAAACATGATGATAAGAGTGACCTAGCTGACTAGGTAAGTGGTGTAAAAGGAGTGGGTTTTTCTGTTATGAACCAGCAGTTTGATTTTAGGGTGAAAAGAGATGACAGATTTTCCTCAAAGAAAAATGACTTGAAATAAACATCAGTTACAGAGAAGAGGCAAGTAGAATATCTATTAAAACATGTGCAGAAGGAAAAATATCCAACTTTCTAATACAAATGCAAGGTACTGGAAATACTGCTCATGAAAGACTGATTAATAATTCTAAGAACATTTATTAAGAAAAAAATTTTGGGTACTCAGCTTGAAGGAGGAAAGAAAACGCTTATGGTTGATCTGCATAACATTGCTGACCAATGGTAGAAAAAGTGATGTGCTTGCAATTATAAATAACTGCTTGCAATTTAGGAAGGGCAAAATGAAGAAAAAAACCAATCCTTTTTTTTTCTGAGATGTAGGGAAAAAAAACCAAAAAAGCACTTGGTTGTCACTATGGCCATGGCAGAAATAGCTTGCTGTGGACTATCAAATTGCAGTCACATATAGGGTGACTAACTCCCTAAGTACAGGAAACTTAATTTTATGTGCAGGTGGTCTTGTACTACTAATACTAAAATGTTCATTAAAAAAGATGATGGATGCAGTATTTTTAGAAGTAATTATAGAAGGATTTGGAGTCATACCTATTATCGAAAGGAGCCAAATAACCAGTAGTGTATTTAAAACCTCCTTGTTTTTGATAAAGTGTAAATGACTGTGAATTGACTTTGATTGCACGTAATAAATATGAAGTTTAATCAGCAGCATTTATTTGTTCCTTTTTATAAAGATCACTTGGAAGCCATTCAGTGAAATCATCTGTATAGAAATTTCTTTTCTACTAAGTTTTGAAGGGAAATCAGTTAAAGGATGTTTTACTAGATGCTTAGAAAACATTGAATCTAAAACAGGCTAATATAGTAGTGAGAAGTGTGCATCTGTTAATTAAATGAAGGGGGAAAAAAGCTATAGCAATAAATTGTGGGTTAGAAGCTAAAGACTTCAGAAACTAAAGGATGAAGGGGGGTCTATCTAAGATATCTTGGAGGCTAATATTGGGACCACTAATGTGAGTGAGAATGAGATAAAATATACCAAAATATACTTATTTTTAACAGGTATGTTTAATTTGCTTGGCAAAATAGGAGACTTCTGTAATTATGAAAGTTGAGAAGAACTTGGTAATCAACAGACAAATGGTTTACATTTTAAATTTTTTGATCAGTTGGAAAGTTGTTTGACTGTAGTCCTGCAATTAGTTAGGTTGATTCTGGCTTTATGGTAGAGGATTAATATTTTCCCCAGAATATCATGTAAAACTCCTGTTTTACTCTTGTGCTCCCTTTCTCTACCCTTTGAACTAGTTGTCTAAGTGAGAATGGCTCACTGCTTATGTTTTGTGTTTTTCTGCTGCTGTTTGAGGATACAAATCTGCTTGATTTGGGTCTTGGCTAGGTGGAGAAGCCTCTCTGGCCTTTTTGCTAATACCAAGCCATGTAAAATTCAACCAGGAGAATGTTCTTGCTCAGTTTAGATGTTTGTGATTTTTGCTTCAGCCCTTTCTCACTTTTTGTGCTGAAATGCAGACTTCAAGTAAAACGTATTCCAGAGTTATTCTGAATCCTTATTCACAGTTACAAATGTTGTAATTTATTTTGGAATAATACCTCCCCTCGAATCCAGAGGTAAAACTTCCTGAAAATTTAGACCTTTTGTAGTAGGTCTGTTTCATGTAGGGCCATGAAAATGATTGGAGGGCTAAGATACCTCTTCTGTGAAGACAGGCTGAGAGAGTTGGAGTTTTTCAGTCTGGAAAAGAGAAGGCTCCAGAGAAACCTTACAGCCCTTTTCAGTATCTGGAGGACGTCTACAAAAAAGATGGAGAGGGACTTTTTGCAAAAGTATGTGGTGATAGGACAAGGGGGAGTGGCTTTAAACTGAAAGAGGGTCGGTTTAAATTGCATATTAGAAAGAAATTCTTTCCTGTGAGGATTGTGAGGCACTGAAACAGGTTGCCCAGAGGAGCTGGGAATGACCCTTCCCAGACTAGATCAGGCTTTGAGCAACCTGATCGTGGAAAGTGCCTTTGCCTGTGGCAAAATGGTGGGAACTAATGATCTTTAATGTCCCTTCCAGCACCAGCCATTCTATGATTCTGTAGTTGACCTAGTTGGAGCACAAGGGGAAAAAACTTAGCTTCTTGCAGATATCACAGAAATCAGTTGACTCCTGCCTGGTCACGGAAGAATTGTGGGCTTGTTCTTCTCCCTGAATAAAAAAAGCAAGACTCAAAGTATTTCTTCTCTTGGATTTTATGTTTTTTTATGAAACTTACTTTGTATTTTTGCTTACCATGATTTGGAACAGTAAAGAAACAGATCAGGTAGATATGTCTGCTTTAAATTTTCTTTTTAGAAAGTCTAAATGTTTGTACCAACATAACTGTACTATTTGGTTTTCATGCATGTATTCATATAGGTGTAACATATGTAGTGCATCAGGATGGGTAAAATAAATTCTTTTCCAAAGCATTATGATTACCCTTTGTGTAATCTAAAGGAGTTTCAGGAAACAAACTGGAATTGCCTCTCATGATTCAACACAAGTGTAGGATAGACAACAGGTTGATTGTCCTTCAGAACGGGTTAGGGTGACTTAGCTCAGTAGAGGAGCACGTGATGTGGGAGATGGTGATGGTAAACACTGTTTAGTTTGATGAGCAGTAGTATTTGCACAACAGCAGCCTGGTAGCTGTTGGGATTTTATTTATAAGCATTGTTGTGAAGGCAAGAAACAAGGAAAATGTGAAGGAATACACAGTGAATATATTTTATATATCTATGTGGGAATACTGTCGAGAGTTGCTCTGGAAAATTGGTGAAGCTAGATGTCTTGGTTTGAAAAGACAGGTGTCTGCTAAGGAAGGCAGGTGCCATCCTTCAAATGGAAAATGTAAACCCCTTCACTCTGACTTATTACAATTTTTGAAATTAAGGGGCTCTCATAAAGATATATCTCATAAAGATAGGGGAATAGGAATAACAGTTCTTTACTAGGAAAATTAAAAATACAAATGCAATAGTACAAGCCGAAAAAAACCAACCCACTGACAGTTAGAATACGACCTGACACCCTGTGGGTCAGGATGTTAGTAGCAGTCCCATTAAATGGTGGCTGCAGTCTTCCTGCACTGACAGGTGTGGTTAAAGCAGTGATCCTGTAGAGGGGTGTAGTTTCCCTCTGAAGGTCCCGTGGTGGTGTAGATGGGCCTGGTCTTCCTCTGGGAATCCAGTGGAGAAGAAAGCTGCTCCTCTGGGAATCCAGTGGGGAAAGGCTGTTTCTGGTGTTCCAAGTCTCAGATTATATCCAAGTAGGAATGCTTGGCTCCTCCCCCTGGGTGAAACATCTCCCAGTGGGATGATGTAATTTTATCAGTTGTGCAGTGAGGCTCAAGGGCCCATTAAGAGAAGATATCTCCCCGGGGGGAGGATTGGTTTGTGGGAGAGATAAAGAAAAACTGCCCACTTAACAGAGGATAACTGCCCCACCTCTAACAGATGGGAAATAGAATACCCCCAGACCATATCTTACAACACAGGAGACTAGATAAATGGTGGTAGAAGCTAACTTTATTGACTGAGGAGTCTCTCTTTTGATTGAATGAGAAAATAGTTTGAAAAATAAGAGAAATAAGCTGCTTATATCTTCAAAGGAAAAGGGGCAAAATAGGAGTACTTAAACCAACAACACAGTTAAGCAATGTCCTAGAAATTATTTTTTAGGAAGTGTAAGTTTGGGGGTTAAGGTTTTGTTTGGGGTGTTTGGGGCTGGGAACAGATGTGACTACAGGGATTCAAAGGATGAAGAAGCAAGGAGAGTTGTGGGTCGGAGTAATAGACAGGGTACTGGTGATTTCCAGAAGTAAGCAAAGCATGTGATAAAAACATTGTTGCTGATGGCTGAGTTTATGTTCAGTTTTATATGCATCGAATGTAAGTAGATGATCCCCAGCTGTGCTTATCGTCTGGAAAATTCTGAGATGGAAGCATGTCAGGAACACTAGTATTAGAAAGACAGTGGAAGCAACTTGGGGTATGAAAAAAACCATGTTGAAACAGAAGAAACAGCAGAAGAGTGGAGAGGAATGGGCTGACCAACAGCAGAAGAAATCACAATGGAAAGATAAGGAAGCAAGAGGGGTGACTTTTTAGGGGGTCTCACCATTATTGAGGACTTTGTCACTGGAAGGATCACCTATAGACCTGTACTAGGTCTCTGAGAAGTCCCGGACTGATAGGAGATATTAACAATCCAACCCAGCTTTTCTTTTTCCTTTTTTATATTTTGATATTTCCCTTTTCCTTACTGTCCTTTTTATTCCCATACCTCTGAAAGAGTAAAATTTTGACTTAGGGTTAAGGCTCCTCCTTTTCAAGCATGTGAACTTCACTTTCCTTCACATGTGTTTAAAGCAAACAGTAACAATAGGAGATAAACATTTGGTATCTGTAGGGTGCGATTACCCAGGCATTTTTGCATTTAGCAAGATTTAAGTTTAAGGCTTATTAGTCTTAAACTAGTGAGTAGGTGTTAGATAAATTGGTTAAGCTCTGTCTCTCAGTGTTTGCTATTATAGATTTAGATGCTGGTCTGCTAGTCTAATCAAAGCTGTTGAAAATGTTTGTTTCTTTTTAAATGAGGTGCTAATAACACTCCTACTATCTAACTGCTAGTGCTCATTCTGGTCTCTGTTTTTATGGGCCATACTGTTAATGTTTATTCTCAGCCCAGTCTCTTGTGAGCACCAGAAAAGATTAACTTCATGTGCATTATTTTTTGGATTTCTGTAATTTTATGGGAAAACTGGACTATGTGCATTGTCATAGAGCACATACATTAAAACTGTTGAGTGATTTTGTCCGTCATTTGAAGTCTGTCTAAGTTCTAAACCCTTAATGGTATTAAAATGAAAGCTGGTATCTGGAATGAAATAAGTCCATTAATCTCACTATTGATCCTCAGTACTGAGGTTTTTCCCATACTAGAAAATATTCTAGTGCTTTTTCAGCTGTTAACAGAGCTGACTGGCATATTAGGAATCAACCTGTTGGAAAGGGTTGATTTTATTGTCTTTTTTAGTTACTGTGTCTTATTGCTAGAGAGACCTCTGTTGCATAGAGGTGTTATGTAATGCAGTTTTTCTCCTAGAAATTAGAATCCAATAATCTGCACATAAACAGGTGACGCTTTATTGCTAGGAAAGCTTTAAATATGGACTTAATTGATTTGCCCAGATCTTGTACTAGCTTGTTGAAAATCTGGAAGATCCAGAAAAAAAATTAATTTTGGATTAAATAGATGTTAGGTTGTTTTTAAAGTTCATATCTGATTGTTTTTGTCTTTAATCAGAACTGAGAATGGACCAGTATCTAGAAGCCAGAAACAGCTAAGAACCTCTGCTGTTTGGCTATCGGATCTAGTAATGCATTTCACTTATTATTAGAAGACCTTTTGAACTGAATGGGCAACTACAGCAAAAAGGATTTTGGAAGATGTATGGGTATAATCTTCAAGTGCATTTTAGGGCATGCATTTTGGTGGTGCTTCTATCAGTATATGATACTGCAGACTACACAGAAACAGCCATTTCTGTATGTGATGCTTTGTTGGTTTAAATTAAACCTAATTTAAAAAGGGTAAGAACTGAGACATAACAACCCTCACTGCAATCTCATTATTGGAGGGAATATAACAAACTCATATCCTGTTATTTTCCAGAGACTGCCATCCACACATGATTTTTAAGAAACAATTGTGGGTTTGTTTTATTCAGATTGAGAAGCTATGTGCGCATTGGTTACTTCAAGTTCAATCAGCAGAGGGGTTTTTTTAAGACAGGAACAACTAGGGCTATTTTCCAATCAATTAAATTCAGCATATAATTTCCTTATATTGTGAGCTGGGGATTAATTACCTTGCAGCTCTGCAATTTCAAATAACAGAAATTTTTTATTACCATAATGAGCTGTTTGCCTTTTAGTTGAGGTAGCTTATGGGCCTGGATTGTTTTGTGTGTTACAGGAGGATTGTTATCCTGTTACATAGCAAAAATCCAGGGGAATTCTATAGCTTCTTTTCATCTATGAAACAAATCACCTGTAACAGTATTTGCAGAATATAAATTAGCTGCAACAAAGGGGTTGGGCACCTTTAAATTATATGATAAAAAGTGACAATTGTGCTCCATCATTGGTTCTCAAGCAGGTAGTGAGATCTGACAGCAATCAGATCTGCAATCAGATCTGACAGCAAGCCAAGGCTTAGTGTTTAGAAATTGGCTCAAACCATGAGATTAGGCAGTAGCATTAGTCTTTTCGAGAGTAACGTGATAATGTCATGGAGTTACAGATCATACCTCGGTGACAGATGGTGCATGCCTGCGTGAAGTGTAGTAGGGTAAAAATACTTACTGGTTTGATGTTTTATATGTTTAGTCATAATCAGTAGCTGTTGCAGTTAGTTAAAAATTTAATATCAATTCAAACAGGAAACACCAGCTTCCAGGAAGACACCTGTTCAATTGTCCAGAGCTTACAAAAGTTTTGATACTGGACATTTGCCTTCAGGGTATATCTCTACTTTACATCAGTGTGTTTTTAAAAATTCATATTTCTGGTTCTTCATTGTTGCTACTTGACTATATAACTTCTGTTTTCAATATAGAAATGTATTATTCCTCATGGTGTCTTTGTTACTGTTTATAGACAACACTGACTTTTAAGTCAGTGCAATAATTGACAGTTGAAGCTGTAATAAGTATCTGATAGTTCTTCTTTATTTAAACCCACTCAGACAAGCAATAACGCACAAATATTTTTGTTTCACTTCACATGTTAAGAGCACAGCTGAAGTTAATTTCCTTCATGGCTATGAATATTTAGCAATTTTGCAAGCATGCTGTCAGATTGCTGATTGTGTTTGTAATCAAACTGGCCAGTGATGTCTCCTAATTCAATTTTGTAAAGCAGTGAGGAACAAAAAAAGTGCAGAAGGAAGTAAAAGGTTCATAATAGCAATTGTTAATTGGAAAGTTATGCCTCTACATGTCGGGGGGAAATGACATCTAAAAATAGTTTTAAGTGTTGCTTGACTAGCACTGCTCACCTCTGCCCTGCAACGAAAGAGAACTCAGGAATTTACATACTCTAACAATGACTTGGCTGGTAGTGTGAGATCTATAATTAAGAATGCAATTATATACAACAGCAAGTGTTTGCTGTTAGTTTCTTCTCTTTTTGAGACAGTTTAAATATGAAATCTCCATTATGATATAATACTATGTTTCTGAACAATGTGAAATGTAAGAGACTTATCCAATTCCTAATACCAATTTCATAACATATTAAGACAACTTAGGTCTTATTACTTCTAAGAATTTGATAATTTCTAGTATAAAGCCTCAGAGTTGTTTAAATAATTCAAACTGTGTTGTAATATCTCCTGGACCAACCAGCAGCCATAAAAGGCCACAAGCACAAGATGAATTCAAACATTTGATGCCACAAACATTCTCAGCATTGGTAAAATTTGTAGTCTGAAGTCTGTCATGACCATCTGTGTTTTATTGGTTTGAAACAGCTCTAGGGTTTGGTTTTGTGCATAAGCTGTGTCATAACTGGCGGAGTGTCTGCCTGATACAGGAGGTGTATCAAATGTCTATTTGACTGCCTAGGTTTTAAATGGAGGGAAATATAACATCTTTATTGGTCTTACTATTGGGGTGTAAGCAATAGGTGGTTCATCAGGAGTGCTGGAAACCTATACTCAAAATGTTGTCCAAGAGGACTTGAATCTTAGGTCAGTTGTCTTTCAGGACAAGAATACACTGTCTGTGACAATCTTGGGTTCATGCAGATGGAGGACTTATCCTAGGATTTATTTGATTAAGTTTCACATGTTTTTGGAGAATTGAGTATGCAGGTTTTGATTCCCTGTGCTTTCTCTCATGCTTGCACACACTTGCTTTAGTATCTAGATCACTTCTTTTTTCCTCATATTAAGTAGCTAACATGTTATCTGTTAGTGAGTCAGCATCTACTTAAGGCAATATTTAGACAAGTGCTGTTTGCACACAGAAGTGTGGGTGTTGGCTGCCACCAGCATTTTATACATGCCCATGGTCTCTATAAGGCTTGGTGCCATATTTCTGAAGTACTGCACAAATAAGATTAGATATGTCCCTCCCTAAAGTATTTCAATATCTAATAAAAGATATGGGTGTGATGAAGTGGGGGAGGAAAAAGGGTTTATCTGATGAATGGCAGTAGGCAAAAAGAAATTAGGATCATGATAATAGAGTAATACAAGTGAACCACCTACTTAATTTTGATCAAGTATGTCTTCTCTAGAAACGGTGGCGTACGTTCTGGTGTTTTTTTAGTGTTTATATTTGACCGAGTTTCGTGGTTTTAGTAATAAATATTACTACTGATTCAATTGGTATATTCTGTTTCATGTATTCTTATTCTCTTAGTCACTTGTTTTCCAAGTTTTCCACTTTCCTCATCTTTCCCCTCATCAGTCTCTCTTGTTCTGCAGTTAAAAAAGGCTGAGTTCCGACCACATTTGCTGTGTTTAACAATGGTAAGACTGAAAAAACTTTGACCTTTTGGAGTGCTCACTGTCTAGGATCCATGTGCTGATGGGAAACTAAAGAATGAAGGGGTGCAGGGTGAAAAAGAACAGGGCCACATAGGAGCATAGGGTGAGTGCACCAGATCTAAATAGTCTTCTCTTGGATTTGCAGTCTCTTGTTGTACTGAGTGCTTGTGTCACATTGTGGTGCTAATTGGCCTTCTGATGTCACATAGATATGTTCAGTTCTCTCAAAAGTTAATGTCAGTTCTGTACTAGCAGTGGAAATCTTTGAAATGGCTGAAGCTTGTGTGAAAGTTGTAGCTTGAAAAAAAATTGTTTTCTTTTAATTCCTATATTAAATCAAGTTGGATTCTTTCTGTTACCACTAATAACAGAGCTTCTTCAGGGTTAACTGGACCTCAGTGTGTAGCTTGGCACAGTTGCTCACTTTTAGTCACTGAGCTAGCACAACTGTCACTTTTAGAAAAATGGTTTGGTAAAGAATTGTGACACTGCACAGGGTACAGATTGTTGCTCTTCTGAAATATGGTTTTGTCCCTAAGAATGATCTGTGAGGCCAAGGTAAGTGGTCTACAAAACCACCTCTGGTAGTTTTCTGTTATGTGTGGGGGTTTTTTTTTTGTTAGTTTTTTATTAAGTTCAGGTACTGCTATATTGTATACTTCAAAGAGAAGAATCAAGTTGTTATGAAGAAATCACTAAACTTGTTTATTTTGTGTTAAGACAGGTGTATATAAAATGAGTACAGTGTTTAAGAATGCTGTGAATAGTAATATTTTAAAGCCTTTCTAAAATTCTTAATTTTCAGCATTAAGTTGGGAGTAGAAAACCAATGTTGTTTCTGTTTTCTGTGTTTTCATTTCTGTCTTGGTTTCTGGTTACTTGAGCTAACGTGATGGCATCAAGTAACAGAAACAGTAGACATTAGTAATGCCTTAAGGAGAATGATTAGGAACAGCATATAGTAACAGTTTAATCCCCCTCACATTTACCATTCTGGAAAGCAGCCTTTGTTTATAAATTTTAATAAAATGTAAGTCTATAAGAACCAACCCTACTTTCCTGTAAAGCAGAATATATTGATATAAGCTGTCTTGGTTCTGCAGAGAGATTTGCCTGATAGCTTTTTTTTAATGTCAGCTGGAACATTTTATATTATGCATTCATGTATGATTGAATCAATATGTGATTATTCAGTTGCTTTAGTAAGACTTGGACAACGACTACCTAAGGTAGTAGTAGTTACATTGACTTGACAATTTTGCTAGAGTGGAGGCGCAGAAATATGTACTGCCATGGTTAACAAAAACCACTAAGTCTCAGCTTTCTCCCCTGGAAATGTTTCCAAATAATTCAACTGATCTGCTTCCTTTTTTACAAACTGACATTGACCTTAACTCAAAAGTACAATTTGACTTTGTAGCATCTAATGTTGGTTTGCTCTGATGTGGTAGGCAGGGTGGTAGGTTGGACCAGATGATCTGGAGAGGTGCCTAAGAACCTCCATGATTCTGCATGTGCTTGGGAAAGAAAGTAAAATAGTGCTATATCTTACTGTTCCTCTGGAGAATATGGGTTTAAAGGCAATTAAAAGTCACCATGTGATTCTTACCTGCAACAGCTATGCCTTCTGAGGGTGTTGTGGATCTAACTGTTTATGTTTAATAACAACATGGTATTTTGTTCTTTACATTATTGAATAACTTTTCACAGCATATGAGCTGAGACTTATGCTTTGGGAAACAGGCATCTTGATTTGTAAATGATTTCTTGCAGTTTGATGAGATCCAAAACTCCTCCAATCTGGTGCATATGCATTATAGCGGTTTTTCACTGGTGAGATCAAATGCAGATGTATTGGTCATTTCTGCACTAACTGTGCTGTTACAAAAGGGAATTTTCAACACCAGGCAATTTTCCTAGGTCTAGGTATGTTTGTTTTATTGCAAAACCACAATTTGCACTCAGAACACTTAGACAAGGTTTTTGTAGCTATATCCACAGAGGTGGAAATGCTGCCGTAAAAAAAATTGAGGTCACAGGTGCAGTCTTCATTTATGACTTGGAGACCCTTTTTTGACCAGCTTTCCCAAGGAAAAGTAGTCAACCACAAAATCCAGCAGCTCTGATTTATTCGTGTGTGCACGAGTATGAATGTGTTTCCTTAACTGCCTTGTGCAAAAGTGCTGTTGTGACATGCAAAAAACCAAAATTTCTCTTGCACACTAGGCAGTCCATTAAGACATTTTAAGTCCATTAAGTCCATTTAGTCCATTAAGTCCATTTTAAGACAATTAAAAAGACCTCTAAAAGAACTGTAGATGATCTGGCAGAACAGTGAAACTCTTAATATTAAAATATAAGTCATATAGGAAGTGAGCCAGTCCAGGGACCTGTCATAGTGCCTTTTGCATTCCATATGTTGATAAGCATACCCTTAGCCCTTGGCAGAACACTTTTGAACTGCATGTCCCCTGCAGTACACCAGCAGGTTATTTTGGGGCATTCTGGAAGCAAATGTGAACCTTTGTGTGCCTGCTTAGAATGTGCCATCAGCTGTCCTCTTCCTGCATTAAAGGATTCTGGTTGTCAGCAGCTCTGACAGCATTGGTACTAGGAGGTAACAAATCCTCAAGTGGGTCAGTCTCATGTTGCTTGAGGTAATGTTTTGTTATTAATGTCTTAGACTTGACCACCTCAAATCAATAGAAAGATAGTTCTACTCCCTGAAACTTGCTAGATTTCTGTCAGTGAGACAGTTCAATGCTTCTTTGCTTCACTCTAAATGTCTGACTTTGGTTCAGATACTGAAACAATGAGAAACAGTGGGACAGGGTGACAGCATCTGCTTCCAGGAAAAGCAAGATGAATTTGTTTTTGAGAGTGGTCTCTGTATCCTTTGTGTCTCCCTGGTCCTTCTCTCTTATCGTTCCTTGTTCCCCAGTCTGGGAATCTGAGATGGACTAAGCTGTCTATGGACTACAGGCCTTTCTACTTTGTGCAAAATATGTTTAATTTCAAATGATATGCTGTCTAGAGATAAATATTTTCTCAGCTGTGTTTATCTTTTGTTTCCTCAATCAAAATCATACCTTGTTTTATTTGTTCAAGTTAGCTCACTGTAAGGCACACATTTCCCTCCAATGTGGCAGGTTGTGAATTGGAATCTTGCAAGTAAACACTGACAGTAAAACTTATTTATTATCATTGCATATGAAATGATTATGTGCATCTTCATGTACTCCCCTGACACTTTAAAAAAAAAAAATCTGGTTATGGGTATCCTTTGGCAGGCTAAGTCTTCTGGTACAGTGATACCAATAGTTAATACAGTTCCTCTTTCTCAGTCTTTGGAATACCTCATCTTCCTCATCCCCATTAAAAAGGACAAAAAACCAACTGTTCTCCTTGCCCTAAAATTGTTCTTCGTTTACTAGACTGATTTTAGTGGTTCAGTATGGGATCTCTTTCTGCTTAATATGAGTCTCTGGTATGGATGATTTTGATCAGTCTAAAGTCTTTTTTAGCTAAATGTACTTTTCTGCTGAATATGAATTGATGTTTAAGGACAAGCACTTCTGCAGCACTCTCCTGGAGTTACTTAAAGAAATATTTTGCTGGTTTTACTGTTTTCAGTATTTAAAATGGAGGATGGTTATTGAGGGGTAAAGGCTGCCTGAAATGTCTCTGAAGCAAGCAGTTTTTAAGATACCTATTTCCAACCCTTCCTGAAATGAAGAGCATGTTGTGGTTTACCCACTCTCTATTTTTTTTTTTTGTTTTGGTTTTTTTTTTGTTTGTTTGTTTTGGTTTTTTGTTTTGGTTTTTTGTTTTTTATTTTAGTTTTGGTTTTTGGTTTTTTTTTTTTGTTATTATTATTGTTTGGGGTTTTGTTTTGGGTTTTGGGGGGGGTTGTTTGTTTGCTTTTGTGTTTTGTTTTTTGTTTCCTTAAACAGTTTGGAGAAAGTAAAAACTGCTTGGGCCTCATTCATTGTACTGAAGTATAATCCTACATCCTGATCTGTTGTGTGAAAGTCTGCTACATGTTTTGGGTACATCAGTATTCTTTGCAAGTTGACCTCCAAAACCTGTTGAAAGAATTCTGAGGATTTGAGGTGAACTGTAGCCCCATTGTAGAAGACAGCCACATTTGTCAGACATGACTTCCCCTTAGTGTCCTGGTTTAGGGCAAATTTGGGAGAAGACCTCCAAAAGGGGCCCCCCCCAGAAAGCCAACCCACACGGCCCCTCCCCCCAACCGATTCGGGAAGAATTTCCTCGGAGAGAAGTGGGAAAAAACCTGTTTATTTAACAGGCAAAGCACTCTCCAGCACACAAAATGAACAATACCAGATGACAAAACTCATTTGTTGCTCTGAAGAGATGACAAATTCAGAAAGTCTCTCCAGTGGGTGGTCGCTCTGTTATCAGTCCCTCCGGCGCCGGGAAAGGCTGCTGCTGCCCAGAGTAGGCCCCGTCAGGCTACAAAGTGTGAGCTCTCGGTGTTTCCCTGGGTCCCAGTCTGGTACAGGTTCGAACAGTTCCAAAAATAGGGAAAGAAAAACAGTCCAGGGAACTTCTCTGCCTCAGCTAGCTAAACTAACTAAAAAACAATGGAGCGCCATGTTCTGCCCCATCTGTGCCCAGATGCCACAGTGGAGGAGTGAGAACAAGCTGATAACAAACTCTGTGCTGCTTCTTCTCCCTGCCTTCGCTCTCAGAGCCAGTCTTGAAGGCACAGAATATAATATCCAGCATAAACAGAACACCTGACTGGGATACAAGCATCATAACATCACCCTAGGACACTTAGTTAAGACATGCTGGATGTCACAAATCACCTCCTTGTTTTCTGTATGCCTTAACAGAGTTTTCAGGAGGATCTGCTCAATGATCTTTATGAGCAGTGAGGTGAGACCTGACTGACTTGTAAATTCTATGGGTTTTTATTTTCCTTTTTATAAATTGGGAAAAGGACACATAACCACAGTCACTAGAACTTCCACAACTTCTCAAGTATGATAGGTAATGGCTTATGTACTTCCTTTGTCAATTCCTTCAAGATCTATGGATGTACTTCATTGGGTGCCATGGACTTGTGAACCTTCATGTTCACTTAGATGGTCAAAAACCATATCTTCTACAGCAGGTAATTAGTTCTTCATTCTTCCAGTTCCTGCCTTTGTCTTCTGCAGCTCTGGTGAGGTGACTGGAGAACTTGCTGGTGAAGACTGAGACAAAAAAGTAATTGAGTGCTTTGGCCTTCTCCGTGTCGCAGGTAACCAGTTCTCCCATTTCCTTTGTAGGGGAGACACATTTTCATAGTCTTCCTTTTATCACCCATATAGAAATAATAGAAATCACCTTCCTTCTCTAAGGAAGGAACCTTAAAGATCATCAAGATCACACCCTCCTTCTCTGGACACTTCCAAGGAAGTGGAATGGGGACACTTCCAAGATGGGGCATCCACAGCTTCTCTGGGCAGGCTGTTCCAGTGCTTCATCACCCTTATGGTAAAGAATTTATTGTACTGGACACAGTACAGTATTGTACCCCACTTCTGGTGGGGTGTTACAAGGGCAGAGGAGAGGGGCACAATCACTTCCCTCACTTGCTGTTTTGATACAGACCAGGATACAGTTTCTGGGCTGTGAGCACACACTGTTGTCCATCTTTTTATCCAGGAGAATCCTAAAGTCTTTCTTGACAGGGCTGCTCTCACTGAGTTTGCCTCCCAGTCTGTGTTCATGTCTGGGATTGCCCTGACCCAAGTGCAGCACTTTGCATGGCCTTGTTGAACTTTGAGGTTCTTGTGGATCTGCTTCTGAAGTTTGTCCAATTCCCTCTGTATGGCAAAGAAGCCATCTTGTGGAAGCTTTTCTAGTTGCCTGTGATGCCCCTGGCCAGATTTAATTTTACCAGTGCTTTAGTTTTCCTAACTTGATCCCTGACTGCTCAGACAGTCTTTCTATTTCTCAGACTATTTTTCTTAGGCTGTCTGTCCTTGTTTTCACCCTCTGTAGGCTAAAGCCAATGGTTAGTTGGAAATTAAATACTTTGTGAAATGAGAAATACTTGCCCACTTAGTTGTGAGCAACCCCTGGAGTACAGTGATTGGAATGGCTGCTCTGTGTCAGACCGGCAGTCCATCTGGCAAGCATTTCTAGTAGCATTTGGGTTTTAATTGAGAAAGAGTACAAACAGGATGGATATATAAAATAGTTTCCCCAAGTACTCTCTCCATAAAACTGAGTGCTACAGTTTTTTGGTTAGGGAAACATATTGAGGCTCAGTCTGATGTGATTGATATCATTTACTAGAGTATGATTAAATAAGATTCCCTTAGGTATTTTTACCTTGAGGGCAAGTTACCCCCAGTCATCTAAAGCATCTGTTAGCACTTTTGCAAAACAGCTAGAAAAGTGGTGAACTGAACTCGCTGAGGTCTTTGTGATGTTGCACCCTTAGGGGGAAGGGAGCACCCAAGATTTGTAGATACTCATTGGTTGAAAAGAATGAGAAGTCAGATGATCCACAAAAGCTTATGAAGTTTTATTAGTAAATTACACACTTGGCTTGGAAATTGGTATGTTAGTGCCCTGGGCTCTTATGTAAGCTCATGACCCTGGATTTTGGTTAAAGGGGTAGGGTGTAAGGGAAGAGAGAGAGAGATGAATTAATGAGGGGGAGAAATGAAGGAAAGAAGGAAAGAGATTACCAGTCCTGGCTGCAGCATCAATTCAGCTGATGGCATGTCCTGGGGCCACTTCCTGGGTTTATATCAGGGTACCTATTAATAGATAAGCTTTCCCTGCCCTAGGGATGTGTCACGCTTTCTATGCAAATTACTTAGTACTCACAGTCCATTCTTCCAGGTCCTTGTGGAAATGGGTCAGAGGGCTTTGGGGGGTCTTTGGTGGTCTTGTTCCCCCCATACAGTCCGTGCCTGTTTCTCCGCCTCATTTCTCTGTTTGTGCTGTACTGAGCTGTGCTTATCTCCAGGAGGCA
The DNA here is from genome assembly GCA_013397555.1 of Urocynchramus pylzowi. Lineage (NCBI taxonomy): Eukaryota > Metazoa > Chordata > Aves > Passeriformes > Fringillidae > Urocynchramus > Urocynchramus pylzowi. The sequence continues at coordinate 121,305 of VZRH01004830.1, forward strand.
GATCAAAGACCTTTGTCCCAGAAAAGTGCTGTCCTACCTCCATATGGCCCCTTGTCCAGTCACATCTTGTTCTTTCTCACAGCATGTTATTGCCAACAGTCCTTGGCTAGTGCCACAACCACTCTGCTGTTGGTGTTTGAGACAAACACATTAGCCCCTTGTCTTCTAGATTTCTGCAGTTCTGGTGCATGGTTACTTTGAGATCCTCCAAATATCCCAGTCTGTTGTCTTAGAGAGGTTGTTTCCTGCAAACTGTGTGGTGATAGGAGGTTTTTGCTGTTGGAAACTCTATCGGTGCTTGCAGCTGTAGTTACAGCACATCCTGAGCTCTCGTCTTTTCATTGAGGCTTAAGTTTATGTGACTCAGTGTCACGGTTTCAAATTTCTTTGCTATTACGTAGCTATTTCTTTGACATTACGTAAGCATCAGTTGCATTGAGTTCATTGCTTTTGTTTGATTTTGTAACTGATGTCTCTTGTTCAGAGACTTGTGTAGCTGCTAAATCTCTATAAAGCAGCATGACTTGAAATATCCAGGTAGCCTTATGTATTCTTCCTGTTACGCGCACACTTGCTGTATTACTGCCTCTGGATGTTTGAGATTGGATGCGTTCCTTCTGCTTGGGTTAGAAGTCTGCAAACAGTTCAAATGGTAATGACTCCCTACCACTAGATTTTATTCTTTTAGGCATTTCAACAGAGGCAGCCAAACAGGTGTCAGGAAATGATGCAAGAGTAATCCCTTTTTGTTTATTGTTTTTGTGATGATTACAGGGCTAGCTATTTCTTTGATAATTTTTCTACTGTGAATGCTTTGCCTGCAGACTCTTGACCTTAAGTCTTTATTGGTCAGGGGCACAATCACCTGACTGTCTCTTTGTCAGACCCAGCTCTGCACTGTTGTGTTCTCTGGATGAATTCTGCTTATTCTAGCAGAACTATTGCAGACCTGCATTTCTTCTGTTCGGGAGTTTGTGTACAGTGCCTCTGAAATAGCTTTTGTAAAGATCACAGTTTAGGAATAGGAGCAAAGTGGTGTGGGAAAGGAAAGAAGCATGCAACCATGGCAATTTGACTGACTCTTGTAAGAGCCCAAGTTTCAGAATCTGGTTTGATCACTGGTGTCTTTCTTATCTTTTTAATTGTCTTGAGTGGTTCTGCCCTGCATTTCTGAGGCTGGCTAAACTAATAGAAGGTTTTTTTTTTTCAGTAACCTTGAAAGGCGTGTGGCTTTAATATTACTTTTACCCCTTGCTATTTGAATGTCTTGGATGCCCTTCTATTGAAAATAAGTGTATAAATGTATGCAGTGTAGTGCATTGGCGTTCATTTGGTATGAATGCAGAAGCTGACACCAGTGACTCCCAAATGAGGAATAGGACATGTGATATGCAAAAGTTGATCGTAGTGCAATCCTGCTGTGGCAGTCCTGACTTCTGTGGGAGTTCATTGTCCTGTTTATTGTCCCAAAACAAGGAACTTTCTCCTGGAAAGAGTTGATTTTAAATCTCTTTCAGGATCTATTTATTTATTTTATGGTGGCCTAATTCTGCTTTTATTGGAAATAAATGAAATATAGTTCCATTTTTAGGCAAATCCTTCAAATTAAGCTACTACCTGGGATCCTCACAACTTAAATTCTTTTCTAGATACTGAGAATTTGACAGATTATACTCTGCTTGACTTAGCTTCTTATCTGCTCTACATAACTTTGTGTTCGGTTAGATGATCTGTCTGACTACAGTTGACATTTAATCCCTCTGAAGATATGTTCTACTTCTGCCTTTGTTGGAGGCAAAATTAATCCTTCCCATCACTCCAGTCAACTAATTTTATGTGTGTTCAGTCAAAAACACTGGATGCTTTCATTTGTTTTTAATTGTTCTACATCAGTGAAGTTAGCGTCAGAGATCTGTTACGTCTTATGTTGCAACTTTCTAAAAAACTTCTAAAGTTAACAATGCAAAAATGTACTCTTTTCATCTTTGGTTAATTTTTGATGTATTTTTTTCTTGGAATTCTTCAGAACTGTGTACAAGAGAAATCTGTGTGATACTTAATATTTTAATATAGTAACTATAAAAGGAGTAAAAATGAAACAACTTTGTAGACAGAGTGCTTTAAAATAAAAACAGAGTAAAGAGCAATGTTTTGTACACAAAAGAATGATCTCCTTTAAAAGAATATATGCAGTTTTGCTGTCTTGGAAGTCTTTCAAGTACTCTGAAATATTCAAGCTGTTGTTCATACACATGTAAAACTTTTCTTAAAACAAAACCAAAACTATGAAAGCAAAAAAAAAAATCTAATACAATAAAATACTAGTTTGTTCTTATCTAGTATTGATAGGATTTACTAAAATTTATCTTTTTGTCTTAAACAGAATGTTGACTTTGAAAGCTCAGGGAAGAAGCAGCAGGGAGAAGAAAGTAACACAGTGGTAAGTACATTATTTTTCTTTCCTCTGGACCAACTGCCTAATGTGTTAAAATAGAAATCCTCTTATTTATTCGTATTTTGTTATAACTGCCTTCAAAGCACTTGAATTTTATTCTGCATCACATCTCATGTTACTTTGAAGGCTGTTTTTTTTAAATTCTGAATATCTGTTGAAGACCCAAGTAAATTATATTTATTTACATGTATTTGTGTGCATGTATAGAAAGGGAAATCTATGAAAAAGGAAAATAATTCTGTTTTAAAGCTTAGTGTCTATTAAGTATTTGGGCTTGAGAATTTTAGAGTACTGAGTTCTGTAATTTTTTTTTTTTTCAGTTCTTACAAATGATATGCATATTTTTTTGGAAAACTTTGATAAAAGGTACTTGAAAAAAATGCTAGAAATTTTTGTTGAGCCTCCTACTGTCCTTTTTGGTTTGCTGCTCTAAAGCCTAGACATACAGTACGTTATATACTTTGTCTCTTACTGGTGTGTTGACATTTTTTAGCTAGAGAGCATATATAAAAATGTGAAAAGTGTTAATAAACACTTAAAGTTTGATTTGCTTTTAAAGCTCTATGGAAAAGCAACACATGTTCAGAATCAGCTTTTTTCTTTATTAAGTGATGCCAGTGCAGATGGCACTAACTTGCTTTTGCCTAATAGTGTAAGGGTTTGTAGAGGCAAGTATTTTCCGTGAATAAAAAGAGTACCCAATAGAATACTTAGTCGTCAGAAGGTCTACATGAATTCCTGTAGAGGAACTGTTACTGCCTACTCCCTCTCCTGCCCCAGAAAAAAAACCCCAACAACATATGACAGCAGCTTCCATCTGCTCTGATTTTATTAATAGTGCTGCTCAGACTGTGGAAATGCTAATAAATATTGACTCCTCAATTACTTTAATTTTGAGACTATAAAATACTGGTTCAAAGGATGCAAAATCTTCTGCATATTTTATCTGGCATTTCTATAAACAGCATATGCTTTAGTAGAGAGAAGCACGTGCACATGCTTGTGTTTTCTAACCTTTTGTGTAGCCTGCAATGCTGTAAGCTTTGTGTGCTTTGGCATTCTCCACTGAGCTAATAATCTATGCTGTTGCTGCACTGCCTCAGCTGTGCTTGCTGCACCATAAGGTTTGTTGCTTGTTGTGGGCAAATGACTAGCACTGCCTCTTGCCTTCATTTCCACTGTGCTCCTTCATCTCTTTTGGCTGTGGTGGTATAACTAGAGGAATTAAGACAGTATCTCTTCCTTTCTACTGGAATGTTGACTGTATGTGATAAAATATTTTCTCATACAATAGTAATCCCTCAAAAAACTAAACCTGAATCATAAGCTGTTTATTATGGCTTTTTACCTCTGCTAGAAGCCTGCCATCTTTTAGTCTGGTTGCTTTGTGTATTTAATTTTCATTGTTATTTTGTATAGAAAGTCATGAATTTGTTTCCATGGATCTTTTTCATGATAGCAGTGAAAGAAAATGAGGTTATTTAATGCAGAAATTAGTGGATTTGGAAAGCAAAGCAGTTCTGAAGTAGCTTAGTTCAGTTAGCTGTACCAAATAGCTGTGATTACTAGGTATAGAGTAGCTGTGATTATTTCCATTGCATATTTAGAAAAAAAAATGTGGCTAGTGGGGGAGGGAGTGCACTGCAGTGTCCTGTTGGGATACATATTTCATATTTCTGGCTATGTATTAACTTAAAAATGAGAAAAATGAAATCCAAACTGTGTCACTTTGATAATATAAAGGAATTTTTTAGCCATCTGAAAACATCAGAGTTGAAATACTGAAATATCAATGTCGTGGCCTTTAAAGAAGCTTGGGTGTTGCATATTCCATGAAGATTTGTGGGACTCCTGCAGTTTCCTTCAGACTTCAGTTTGCTGTTGTAAAAATCACTGCATTTATATGGTGCTTTTTTTTTTTTTAATCTGAGGAAGAGAAGTGGGTGAGCTTCAAATGCAGTAGTTTTAAAAATCAATTTATTCCTTCATCTTAAGGTTTTCTTAGTAACACGATAAATACACACTCAAAGAATATGCAATCAAGTGAAACATCAGAAATGAAGCTCAGATCTAATGCTAATCTCAGCAGTGTTGTTAATGATATCCAATTAGAAACCATTCTTTAGAGGAAGTGTTACACTAGCACTTACTTGGATAGATTTACTGTCCAGATGGAAGTTATTTTCTAGGGCTGTCTCAGAAAAAGAGCAAAAGAAAATGTGTGAGAACATACTTGCAGCTACCAGGCTGCAATTGTGTTATGACAGTGTGTGTGTGTGTTGCTGTTTATTGTTGAGTAGTGTTATTATGAAAAGTCAATATAAATACTTTTAAAAAAAGTAACAAGTACAGTTGCTTGGTTATCTGAATATTTTAAAATTTAATTTTTCCAGTAAACTTAATCTGTAATTTTTCTCTTTCCCTTTTTTTGTAAGGATATTACTATGAAAGATCTTGTCTTAAATTCATAGAATCACAGAAGAGTTACAGTTACAAGGAACCCCTGGAGATCATCTCATCCAAGGCAAGGTCACCTTGAGCAGGTTACAAAGGAACAGGTCTATCTGGGTTTGAGACTCCATGACCTCCTTGGGCAGCCTGTTCTAGTGCTCTGCCACACTCAACATAAAGAATTTCTTCCTCATCTTGAGGTGAAATTTCTTGTGTTGTAGTTTATTGCCATTACTTGTCCAGTATCTGGGCACCACTGAGAAGAGTCAGGCACCATGCTCTTGGCACCCACCTTTCAGATATTTATATGCATTGGTGAGATGCCCTCTCAGTCTTCTCTGCTCTAGACTAAACAGGCCCAGCTCTCTCAGTCTCTCCTCGTAAGAGATGCTCCAGACCCCTCATCATCTTTGTGACCCTTTGCTGGACACTCTCCAGGAGCTCCTTGTCTCTCTGCTACTGAGGAGCCCAGAACTGGACACAGCTCTCCAGATGTGGCCTCACCAAGGTCCAGCAGAGGGGGAGGATCAGCTCCCTTGACCTGCTGGCCACACTCTTCCCAGTGCAGCCCAGGATCCCACCGGGCCTCCTGGCCACAAGGGCACACTGCTGGCTCATTGTCACCTTGTGATCCACCAAGACTCCCAGCTCCTTCTCCGCAGAGCTGCTCTTTAGTGGGGCAGCCCCAGCCTGGGCTGGCACTTGGGGTTATTCCTCCCCAGGGGCAGGACCCTGCACTTGCCCTTGTTGAACCTCATTAGGGTTCTCCCTGTCCAACTCTCCAGCCCACCAAGGTCCAGCCCAAAGGCAGCAGAGCCTTCAGGTGCATCAGCCACTCCCCAGTTTGTATCATCAGCAAACCTGCTGAGGGTGCCTTGGATCCTTTCATCCAGGCCAGTGATAAACAGGCTGAGTGAGACTGGACCCAGTACTGATCCCTGGGGAACACCACTGACTACAGGCCTCCAACTGGATTCTGCTGCCCTGATCCTGACTCTGAGCTCTGCCATTCAGCCAGTCCTTGGTCCACCCCACTGTCCATTCATCTAAACCACGTTTCCTGTGCTTACTATGAGGATGTTATGGGAGACGGTGTCCAAAGCCTTGCTGAAGTGGAGGCAGACAACAACCACTGCTCTCCCCTCATCCACCCATCCTGCCCTGCCATCACAGAAGGCTGTCAGATTGGTCAAGCATGATTTCCTCTTGGGGAATCCTTGCCGACTGCCCCTGATGACCTTCTTTTCTTCTGCATGCTTGGTGATGACCTCCAGAATGTTCTGTTCCATCACCTTTCCAGGGATGGAGGTGAGGCTGACTGACCGGTAGTTTCCAGGGTCCTTCATGCTATTTCTGAAGATGAGACTAACTTTGTCCTTTGTCAACACATCTCTCCATGGTTTTTCAAGAATGATGGAGAGTGGCTTAGCAACATCATCTCCTAGCTCCCTTAGCAGCTGTATGTACATCCCATCAAGGCCCATGGATTTATGAATGTTACACCTGTCTAGTTAAAGCCTCAATTACCAGGGATAGGTCTTCCTTTTTCAGCCTTCCTCTCCTTGTCCCAAGGTCTGGGATTCCTGAGGGCTGGCCTCAGCAGTTAACACTCAAGTAAAGAAGACATTCAGTAATTCTGCCTTCTCTCCGTCTTCCTTCACGGGGACAACTATCTGATTCAGCGGTGACCCCACATTTTATCTAGTATTCCTTTTGCTGAGGATCTACTTGTAGAAGCCCTGCTTGTTGTCCTTGATATTCCTTTACAGACTCAACTGGAAGTGGGTTTTGGCCTTTCTTGTCACCTCCTTGCATTCTGTGACAGTGTTCCTGTCATCCTCCCATGTGGCCTGTCCCTTTTTCCACATTCCATAAATTTTGTTCTTCTATTTGAGATTTGTTAGAAACTCCCTGCTCATCCATAAAGGGTTCCTGCCCCCTTTGCTTAATTTCTGGTTCATGGGAATGCACTAGTCTTGAGCTTGGAGGAAATAAATGATACTTGAATATTGACCAGCTTTCTTGGACCCCCTTATTCTGTAGAGCCCTAACCCATGAGATTCTGCTAAGCAGGTCTTTGAAGAGATGGAAGTTAGCTCTCTGGAAGTTCAGTGTTCTAGTCCTGATTGCTGCTTTGCTTCCTCTGCACCAGGTCATCTTTAGTTCGACCATCTCCTGGTTGCTACAACCAAGGCTGGCCCCCAACTTTCACGTTCTCAGTTCTTCTTGGCTTGTTTGTACAAGGTCCAACAATACACCTTTCCTTGTTGGCTCTTCTACCACTCACATCAAAAAGTTACTGTCAATGACCTGCAGGAACTTCTTGGACTATGTACTAAGTTATATTGTCTCTTTCCAAAAAATACTGGGGTGATTGAATTACAGATCTATACTCCCATATACATCCGACTTACTGATGTCTTGTTCTAGGCTTATAAGGATATTGAGTATTACTGCATTTCAGTTAAAGGCTGCACTTGAAATAGAACATTTTATTGCATAGGTTATTTGCCAGAGATTTTTTCCTTCTCAGTTTAAAAATAATACTTCTGTTCTGTTTTGACAGCATCATTCTGGTTTTGTCATTGTTAAGCTTTTGCCATGGTAAGGCCAAGTACTGCTGACTGCGTTATTGCAGAAAATAAATAGAAATAATTATTCTAGAGAGTTCTTTTGATATGCTTAGGGTGGATTTTACTTGTTAAAATTAACTCCTGAGGTTTGTTTTCATGTAGGCAGTTTAGATTAACTTTTCAGCTAAAAAATATCTGTTACTACACATATCTAGTTAGAGATTCTTTAATTCCAGTAAAACAGGAAAATGCTGTTCTTGAATAAAGAAAATGTTACTGATACAGGTAATAGCATTGCAACTGCAACAAGTAAAGAGATTTTATAGTATGGTTTGATGAGAAGCTTCACATTCTAATTGTGTAAAGAATTCCTGATTATTTTAAATCAAAGCAAAATAGAAATGGTAAATTGAAATTTGGTTAGAATTTATTTATACAATGCAAAAAAAGAGGTAATTTAAGCAAATGTCTCCAGAATTCATACCTGACATTGCTTTTCTGGCAATTCACTGAAATTATCTTGCTGCCCTGGCCCTTGGAGATGAGTGGATGGTTTCGGGTGGTTTGTTTTGGTTATTTTAATATATAGTGGCACAGAGAATTGCAGAGTAATTAACCCCAAGAAAAACTTTGTACTTGATATTTATTAAGTTAGGAGTAGAAAATGGCTGGGTTTGGTTACATTCTGGTATGCTGGATCAATAAAAAAAACATATTTCTGTGCTCTCTATTCCTTGATTTTTCTCAAAAAAATTTAGCAAGCATCCTTCATATTTTTTCATTTAACAATTGGCCATTCACTATATTTACTAACATGTTGTTCCTCCTGTTGTTACCATTCACTATTGTTGTTTCAAGAGTAATGGCTTTTATTTCTTTTTCTCTGAATGCTGTCTGTGAGCAAGCACAGCGTGTGTTTTGATGTTCCTTGCCTGCATGAGGACACACAGCCATGGATGCAGTTGAGCATTGTTTTTATGCCAGAACTGGGGGGAGCCTTAGATTATAGCTTCATATTAAAATGATGTCCATTTTATTTCCACCCACTTGTTCTTTCTCCAGAGTGCAGTACTTAGGTTCATTTGTTTGTACTGGTATTTTTGCCAGTCTAATTCGGTGAAATGTATGACATAATCAGTCCAGTGTGGGGATTTTTTTCTTTTTTTCCCTAGGAAAGACACAATGAAATAGCTTGGATGAAAAGGGAGGAAGAAGTGAAAATACTTGAAGTTGGCATTGTTGCCAAATGAGGCTTCACCACCTCAACCACAGAATGTCAGTGATCCTTAAAAAGGGAAAGCTTCTTCACAGTGCAGGCTGTCTTTGTATGTTTCAGGTCCTTTTCAGTGGCCATCAGGTTTGAGCCATCCTTTTGTTTCCCAAAGATGACAGGAAAAAGGATTGAAGAGAAACACGCTTTCAAGCTGGGGTGTACAAAATGGTGGTTGCAGTTTGTTATTTTAAGAGTTCACCTTTCCTGCCCAAGAGGACTGGATTGATCTTAGGGGCAGTCTGTACCAAGCCTTAGTGCCACCC
>VZRH01004830.1:130355-162141 GCA_013397555.1 Urocynchramus pylzowi
CCCCCACCCTATGATTTCTTGATGAGTAAGAGGTGCCCAAGTACTTTGGGTTTAAAGAGTGAATAATTCTGTGCTGTTTACTGTGAAAACCTAGGATTTTTTTTTGTTCCTTCTAGAAACAACTATGTTGTATATAATTTTCCCAAATTAATGAGAATTAGTGCTGGTTTTAACTGGAAGATGTTCATGTAGATTGTGCTGTTACTTTTCACAATATAGCATCTCTCATTAAGAAACCACAAAGCCTGTGTTTTGGTGTTTTCTGTGGTGCTTGTTGCTGCTTTAGGCAGAGAAAAAAACCCTTGCGGGTTTTCTTATAATTCTTTGTTTCAACATGAAAACATTGGGACTTCTGTCATTTGGTCAATTAAGCCTTTCTGTATATGTCAGGCAGCATGCTAGGTTATGTACTCTCCAACACGATATTTCCCTTTTCTGTGTTTACATGTGCTCAGCTCCATTATTCTGCACTAGTTTGTAGACAGTGAGGTGGACTAAAAAGTACTTCACTGTGAATTTTGTGTGCCTAGTTTGTCTTGCCTTTCTGTATAGACATCTGATACCTGGTTTCATTTTCAACTGCTGCTGATGTAACATCCTTTTACAAGGCCTGGGAGGGGGAAGCAGCACTTTCTTGACCATGAGTGATCCGAATCTTTTAGCATCACACAGGAAATCTAAGGGACTAATTTCAAAACAAATTAACGTAGACAAAATTACTGTGATCCTAAGCTCTACTTGAGGTTAGACTGAAAATGTCCCATGGGGTTCTGGCAGGTCTCCAGATGTTGTTAGACTCCCAAGTATTTGGGTGATGGGAGTATGCAGGGAATCATCAGAGTTAAAGGGAAGAGGGATGGTTCACTAAATGATGCTAGTCTCTTCTGGATTAGAATTTAGTGTATATCCAAGCTTGCTGTTGATCTTGTTTTCTTTCATTGTCTTCAAACCAATGTTTTTTTTTTCAGCTTCATTTTACAATAATTTGCATGATTCTATTCTATTCAGTTTTACTGTTTATAGTTTGTGTGGGATTTAGTTTGTAAGTGGCAAGGGTTTAGTAGTTGGGGTATGATGTCCCACCTGAAAGGGGAAGGGAAAACCCAAGATTTGTAGATGCTTTTCGAAAGGAATAACTAAAATTAGAGAGTCCACAAAAGCTTATGAGGTTTTGTTAGTTAATTAAATATGGCATGCAAGTTGGTATGTTAGTCCTACACTTCCTAATGTAAGAACACAGCAGTGGATTTTGGATAAAGCGGTTTGGTGAAAAGAAGGAGACAGAGACAAAGATGGAGTGAGAGGGAATAAGAGAGAGAGCCAGTCCTGGCTCCAGTATAGATCCTGCCAAAAGGATGTCCAGGGACACCCATGCACTTGAGCTTGGTTTTGGGTGCCTTTTTAATAGGTAAGCTTTCCCTGACCTGGAGAAAAGTTTTGGATTTTCTATGTTAATTATTCATCATGCACAGTCTGTTCTTCCAGGTCCTTGTGGAAATGGGTCAGAGGGCTTTGGGGGTCTTTGGTGGTCTTGTTTCCCCCCATACAGTCCGTGCCTGTTTCTCCACCTCATTTCTCTGTTTGTGCTGTACTGAGCTGTGCTTATCTCCAGGAGGCAGATCAAAGACCTTTGTCCCAGAAAAGTGCTGTCCTACCTCCATATGGCCCCTTGTCCAGTCACATCTTGCTCTTTTCTCACAGCATGTTATTGCCAACAGTCCTTGACTGTTGTTGCCTAAAGTCCTTGGCGCCACAGCCACCCTGCTACTGGTGTTTGAGACAAACACATTAGCCCCTTACCTTCTGGGATCCTACAGGGGGTCTGCAGGTGTGGCTTCACCTCATGCAGAAGCTGCCTGAAGCTGCCCCCATGCTGGTTGGAACTAATTTCAGCTGTTTCTAAGATGGACCCACTACTGGCCAAAACTGAGTTAGTCAGCAATCTTGGTAGTACTTCTGTGATAACATATTTAAGGAAGCATTAAAAACAACTGTACAATAGCCAAGCAAGAAAAGTGACAATATGTGAGACAGCCCCGCAGACTCCAGAGCCTGTGAAGGAGCGGGCAAAGGTGCTTCAGGCACTAGAACAGAGATTCCCCTGCAGACTGTTGTCCAAGGTGGAGCAGATACACACCTTCAGCCTGTGCAGAGTCATGTTTTTCCCTTCCTATTCCTTCAAGAAGTGAAAAAAACCACAAAATTACCCAAGAACTATATAAAGGTCATAATTTTCCCATTGGCTGTGAACACTGAACCTCACATAAACTTGTGTCAAGGCTCTAATGATTTAGGGAACAAGGGGATTTTATTTGTATTTTGGGTTTTTCCTTTTTTTTCCTTCAAGGTCTTTATTATATCTGCCTCATAAAGAACTGGAGTTGTTAAGTGGTGGAGAAAAATAAGTCATCACAATGTTGTAGGTCTGCAAGACAATTTTACATGTTTGGATTTGGTGCTTCAGGTAGTCTGATGTTGTGGTATATTAGGAAACCAAGATTTTTCTGCCTGCTAGACTTGCCTATTTTATGGGCAGGTAAAAATCACTACCCTTTGTGTCTCTTTCTACATTCTGTGTATTTAGACAAACTAAACATGGAGAAGTTCCTATTTGAGCAACATAAGAAAAGCACATGTGTGTGAAATGACATTTTCCTGTCTTTGATAGTTCTAACAGTGGATTCTCTTCTGCATTTTCTCATTCCTTTAATCCATTACAATTTTTCTGTTCGGGCAACTGACCACAAGACAGGTAGACATAAGAAATGTGTACGTCTGACTGTTGGTTTATAAAATATATATTGTAGAGGAGTGACGGTGGGGAATGCTTCCTGCCACTATCCTGACGCACCCATTTCCTCGTATTGGCAGCCATCTCTGTTCTAGAACACGAGTATTAAACAGTTCTTCCTGTATGTGTAGATAAGTAAAATTCGAACAAACATAAAATCAGTTTGAAATAAATCACATTACAGTTTCCTGCCTTCACTTTCACAAACCAAGCTTTCCTGGTTCATTCTGGGTTTTGAAGAGTTACGATGAAATATATGCCCAGGTTGGTCAAACCAGTGCTTTAGGGGGTGGTTGTTTATTTGATACTTATATAAGAGTTTTGACTGTTTCAACTTAAGATGTGATATGAGTTTCAGTACTTAAAGGGACATGGTAACTGAAGGAGATATGACCCAGCACTGTGATATTGTCCAGGCATTTGTTTACTAATCTGTTTATGGTGCTGTGGATGCATGTGATCTTTTACCAGATCTTTCTTCCCCCACGCCTTCTAAAAGCTCAAGATCTCTCTTACAAAATAAAGGAATAAGTTAGGAAAACTAGGTATGTGTGGGTTTTGCATTGGTACGCTTTGAGTTTTGGTGCTTCAGAAACTGTAGAGACATGGACAAGTAGGACTCCATGTGAAAAGAACAGCCACTGAAGAAGAGGGGGCAAACAGGGTAATGAATGTGGTTTTTGAGGGATTTGAATAACAAGTAGTATCTTTTTTTGTTATTTATATGAAGCATGTAGTAAACTTCTTAATATTCTGCTTTCAAAATATAGTTCTCAGAAGTTGAAATGGCTGGACAAAGTGAACTTATTGATGGCTGCAGCTGGTGGGATATAGGTGTGCCTTTCCCTGCCAGACTTCTGGTAATCAATTCACATGTACAATCTCTGCTTCCAATGCTCGTTTCCATGACACATGTTCTTCTGTTCATACTCCTGTTTAAAGAAACTGCTGTTGATGCTTCTTTTGGAAGTATTGTGTTTTTCCACAGCTTTGCCATTCTCTGAACTACTAGCAAAATGAGTCAAAAATTCTTTTTTGTCAAAGGCTTTTTTGTTTTTAGATGTTGGCCAGGGAATTCAGCTTGTGTTTTCAATGTGCAGCATCAGAGGCTTGGAGAAGGCATGGATAACTTTGATCCAGTGAGCACATCAGTTTCCACAGCATCTTTGGCATCTGTCTGTGGGTGGCTGGAGGATGTCATTCTTGAGCCTGTTCCTGTGAAAAAGGAAGGAGGAGGTTATGCTATCTTTTTTGCTGACTTTCCTGTTTTGTGAAGATCCCCAGTGAAATTTGCAGTCTCCAATCTCTTTGTATTGCAATACAGTTAAACAGTTAAAAAAATTTTTTAGATCCCTTTTTGTTTAAATAATATGGCTGCAATTTTATGGGAAATATTGTGTTCTGATAATCAATGTTGTAACAAAATTTTAACAACATGGAAGCATTGTTAAACAAAGATTTTGACATCCCACTATTCTAATGAAAAGTTTTCTTCCATTTTTTTAATGGATGTATGTAGAATCTGACTGTTCACAGCCTGTGTGATAAATTCTACTTCTGGTTAATGGAAACACTAAAGTATAGCAGTCCCTTGATCTGTTGCCATATGAATTATACATACTGTGAAGTATTTGAAAGGCTAAGCTGCACATAGAGGAAAATCCAAGCACATTACTTGTTTCTGTGTCTTAGTGAGAAAAGGGGTCTTGCTTGTGACTTTACATAGTGCCGTGGGCATGGTGTTTTATGTTCTCTCTGGATTACTAACATAATGTCTGAAAGTTGAAGTGCAGTCTGCTAAATGTGTCTGAAAGACTTTTTTGGCATTTGGAGGAGAAACTTTCCTGTCTCTAGTCCAGAAGTTGAAATATAATTTCAACAGCTCAAAAGAAAAAAAAAAAGGAGATAAAAAAGGCATATTTTTATTTGGAGTGTTGGCAGTTTGATTGAGAAAATAAATACTCAGTACTGTTTTGGAGAAGTATGTATTTTTAGGCCAATTTCCTGAGGAAATGAAGCTGACATGATCATGTTGTTTGTCTGCATATGTTGGTCCTTCTTGAAAAATTGAGTCTGTCATCTAATTTCAACCAAACTTGAAACCTGAGGTGATGTTCTGAAGATTCTGTGAAAATCCATTCTTATTAGGGAAAGAGACCTAAACTTGTGCTGTTGCTGAGGAGAAAAGAGGCAGGAACGTGTGTGCTGGTGTGTGGTGTCAGTGATTTGCTAGTCAGCACCATTTAGATTTGCCTTCTAGGCTGAATAGGGGTAATGTGGAAGTCTTGGAGAATAGAGGGAACTGTTGTAACAAAGAGTTTAAAGGAAGAAAGGTACATTCCCATACCAAGCTGAAGTTTCCTTGTTCCAGTGTGCACAGCAAGATGTGTTGAACTTTTCTAAAGGGAGTGAAGTTGCAAGAAGAGGTCATCTTGTTATCTCTGCACTTGGAAACCTGTCTGTTTAAACTGGAGATAGAACAGTTGGAAGAAACTGGGTTTTTTAATTGTATTCTGTCAATAAATGAGGGATTTGGAATTAAGGTATGTGAAAAATATACATGTACAAAAAAAACCCGATTAGATTTCCTATAGCTACATTTTAATTCTCCGTAGAGGGTGAATTTTATTGTACTAAACAAAAATATCCCACTGACCTTTGTAAAGGTGTGATAAGCTGTATTGTAAAGGCACAATTGACAGTTCAGAAAGGCCTGTTTCAAAATTCTCTGATTCTCTGCAGTGTAGGATTGTGTTAGTTGGTGACAAGTCATAGGCTAAACTTTGGTTTCATCTTCTGGTATCTGCAGGTGTGTTAACCCCATTTAATGTCATCAGAGTTCTGTTGTATTTAAAAGAAAATAAGTCTGTGCGCCTCACTGTTTCTCATGTATATACAAATATATATGCAGGAACATATATATGCTACTTCTTTGCAGTATTTAGTGGCTGGTAGAAGTTTGAAAAACTGCATGTGAGAATTTCTGAGGTAGTACTGGTTTTTAAATTGACCAATTTCCCTTTTACAGTGCCTGAAAATGACAACCAAGCGGAATTTGTTTTTGCGGCTGGTGCCATGCCGCTGTCTGCGTGGAGAGGAGGAAACTGTGACTACACTTGATTATTCTCACTGCAGCCTGGAACAGGTGCCTAAGGAGATTTTTACTTTTGAAAAGACCTTGGAAGAACTGTATTTAGACGCTAATCAGATTGAAGAGCTTCCAAAGGTATGTTGGATGATTTTCCTTTTAGGTACACTTATTGCATCTTTACCTTCATTGTAGAAGATAATAGTGTCCAGCTTCAGCTTTTGGGCCACAGCTTGCCATGAAGCAGCCTTGGTAGACTGAAAGTTTATGCATTCCAGCTGGACTGTTTTGTTGCATGAATTGGGATGAAATTGCTCAAGCAACAGATCTGGCTCAAGAGAGTTACAAAGCAGAAAAGACTGGCTAATAAATCTGTTTCTGTGCACTGTAAAGTAGGTAGGCTACCACTAGCCATGGTCTGGTCTACAGTTTAATTATCCATGTGATTAGAAAGATTGCTTGAACATTTGTCTTTTGTTTCTTTCTGGATTTTGGTTTTATTTTTTTAACTGCAGGGACATGTAATAGCCTACACTTGCTTCAAGTTAATGTATTTTTATATTAGAATAAGTCATACTTTAAGGCATATTTCTGAGAAACTAAAGATTTTTTTCCAGTTTTTAAGTAATTTTGGTCGTTATTTTTTGCTACGCTTTCAATTTTCAAAAGAAAACAACCCCCACATATGAATTCAAACATGGCAAAGGACTCAAGTAGAGAGATTAGGGGTAGTGAAGATGGTAGTCTAAGTGATTTTTATTCATTTGACCAAAATTTTGATAATTAAACTTCCCAGAAGAAATATAGGGGATGGCCTGTAACATTTGAAATTATCCTAACCAATATGGAGCCAGAGTTTCAAGCTGTGTATTCCTTTTCCATTTTATTTAGTCTTCCAACTCTGAAATAGGCTTTTAATTAAGCCATTTCAAATATGAAGGGTGTGATACTTATCAAGCCCTCTCTTATTTTCTGAAACCCTGTTAAGACATTTCCACTCTCACTTTTCCTCTTTGCCCCAGTAGTGTTTTGTGATCTGGCCTTTGTATGCCACAACGTAACTGTTTTGAGGCTGCTTGTCAACCTTATGACCCATCATTGTGGCTGTTGGATTTTTTTAAATTGTCTGAATCTTTTCAGAATTCCATCTTATTTCAAAAGTCAGTTCTTACAGTATAGCTCCTTAATTTAGCTGACTTGTCAAGGGGACAGTATGAGCAAACTAGAGGAGAGGAAGATTGTGGTAGGGAAGGAATTGACTTTACATGAAATGTTGGTGCGTAGTCTCAGCTTCAAAACTGACTTGGCACTTGAAATTATTTAACCCTCCTTCATCCTATATGCTAAATCACTTCTGAAAAAGTACCCTGTTTTGCTCCAGGAGCTACAGTGTGCATTTGAGCTGAAAAGCTCAAACTGTAACAGTTTTACTTCTCTCTCTCACTCTGATGTTTGGAAGAAATAAGAATTCTTTAGTAAAATAGTCTTTAATTATGTGGCTTCCTGCATTTACTACTAGTAATTATGAATATGTTAACACTGAAAAAGAACAACAAAAAGAACAACTGCAAAGTCAACATCATCCTCCCTTCCCCTTCCATTTTCCTTTTTAGGGGATCTTGCAATTCCTTGTGCTGCGTGTGCCTTGACCTGAGTTATTAGAGAAATTTCTAATGATTCCAAGAGTTTAGATTATTGCTTTCCAGGGAAAGAGTCTAAGTATATATTCTTGAAATAAGGGAATGGCTCCAAAACACCTGAGCTCATTAAACTATCCTAAGTGACTTGTAACTCTTCAAAGCCTTAATGATAAATGAGTCCTAACAGACATATTTCTGAAGAGTTGGAAACAGCAGTAGACAAGTTAAAGCTCATTCCTTTAACTGTCTATCTTGCTAATTCATGTCTGCTTTTGTTCTGGGGTGGTATGTGCAAATTTTACAGAATGGGGCTTTTTCAGTCTCTGGTTCAAATAGTGGCCTTGTAGTTGAGAGAGACACAAAAAATTTTGGTCAAACTGAGCCCATGGTATGGTAGTGATTGGGATAAATTTTTTTAGTCAAGGAACCCTTCCTGGTTTTTTATGATATTTTCTCAGAATTCCAAATGAGAAAATCACTGTGTCAAGGCATTTATGAATTATTTTATCCAAAGCTGTCATGAAAGGAATACTCATCATAAATTTTTCAGATGAATGTTTTCAACTGCTTTCTTAGAGATATTTATTTTATAGTATGTGTAAGTTTCCTGCATATCTTCTGAGGTTTTTTCTTTCATTACGTTAAGATTATTTGCCCTACTTTGTCAATTTGTTAAGCTTTTGAGGAAGAATCTCTAGGTACCCTGCATTTAAGAAGAGATCTGGCTCTGATCTCGTATTTGATAAAGATGGTAATGCATGTATACAGAAGAGATTAGACAGTTTTCTGTACCCTTAGCTTGAACTTAGACTAGTTTCAATTTTTTCACTAGTTCAATATTTTTCACTAGTTTTCAAGTTTTTTTCAACTTGTTCGGATTTTTTCATACTTAAGTTAGGAAGCATGAACAGGAAAAAACACTGGAAGACATAACAAATGCATTGGTTTGTAGATATAGAGGTAGATATGAAATTTATACTTATAGAGGAAGTGAATACCTACTGAAATCCTGTGTTCCAGAACGATTTGACTTCAAAGATGTGTCCGTCAATTTTTTCTTTTCTTCCTTGAATAAACTCTACTTTCTATAATACGTATGCCATGCGACAACCTCTGTGTTGTCGCATGGCATGTGTATTATACAAAATGTTTTGCAATGTTTGCAGGTCTGTATGTAACTACAGGTCACATATAGACATATCTCACTTCTGAGATCCTGGAAGGAATTTGTAGGAAGTAGTAAGCATAACTGCTGCCTTGTAACCATCTACAGTTTTTTGCTTTCTTAAGTGTTGTAATATGAGTCAATTTTCAAGGAAAGTAGTTAAAAATTTTTGGTAGACAAAAACTCTAAATAGCTTCATCTTCAGGCTATGAGGTCAGAAGTTTCAAGCGTTTAAAAAGAAAAGCTATATAGAGAAAACTGAGAGAAAATCACTTTCACTTTTTCCTTTGTTTCAATAGCAACTTTTTAACTGTCAGTCTCTACACAAGCTGAGTTTGCCAGACAATGATCTAACCACATTGCCAGCATCCATTGCAAATCTCATTAATCTCAGGGAACTGGATGTCAGCAAGAATGGTAAGTCACTTTGCTTATTGTATTGAGGTAACTAAAAGGCAAATCACCGTTGACTGTACAAAGACACTAGCGAAACTATAATTTCTAGAAGCTGCACAGCTAGAGTAGTAATTTTAAAGTTACTACTCTAAATCCCTGCTTACAATAAAAAGATGCTCTTTTATGATCTGGTTGTTATATTTAATTGTATCTCTTACGTGATTGTTTTTTAGACAATGCTGTCTGGCATTTTATAGTCTCTCAAAATACGTAAGCTCAAATGTTAATTTTAGTAACTTCTGTCATCTGTCACTATACTGAAGAAAGATTGCACAAGAACTTGTAAATTTTGCTGGATTTTATTAGTATTATTTATCTAATACGAAAATTTGTTTTGGTTTATTTTAATAAGCTCTTGGAATATTGTAATATAGTAGGACTTTGCTGTCCTGCTCTGGGGATGGTAACTTCTGTTGCATGGGGAAGTCTACTTATGTGTCTATAGACATGACTTGGTTCACTTGCCTGATTTGTTAAAAATCTATCATTCTGTGTGTGTCAGACAGTTATGGAAGTTATGAAATTTTGTCAGCCAAGTATTGTATTCATGGGATTTTACTGATGGTGCTGCTTTGGTAAGCTGGCAGATGTGTACAACTGTGAAGAAACTGAAATAACATTGTCATTGAACTTAGTTGTGTGACTTATGTGAGAGAGAAGTCATGCTAACTGAGGAGAATAGAATAGTTTTATCTTACTAATTTGAAGTTAAGAGGACACCTCATTGAAATAATACTTGAAAATAAGAATTACATAAATATTCCAAAGATTTTGTCATTCAATTTATTATTTTATTTGGGCTGGTAAGTAATTATGACTCCACAAATAGAAGTAAGTTCTGCTTTACTAAGAAAGCATTCCAGTTGTTGAGGTGTTGGTATTTCCCTTCGTTGTTTGTTTTAGTCCAATCTGTACTTAAATTCTTACTCTATTATTTCTGCTTAATGAACACAGCATTTAGTGTGATAAATTGACCTGGTTGTTACTGATTTGTTCCTGGTACAAGTGGATTGATAGTCTTTCTTAAAGAATGCTGGCCTTAAAACTGTCACAGTAGCGCACAAGAGAGAAAGAATTATGTTTTTGTCCTGGAGTGAACTGTTGAAAGTATTAACTGTTTGCAACACAAGTTTTCAATGCAGAAGACTTAAAAGCAGCAAAAGGGACTTTGAGTGCTGCTATTGGCAAATTCCATAGCTCATGTACATAAATAGGCAGCTGAAGCCAGGGACCTACTTGTCTGTCTGAAATGTCATGGCCCTGAACTAAGCCTACAGAGTTCAGTGCTGAAAGAGCACTTGTTCCTCTGAGGCATATGATACACTATCCCAGTAAACTATCAGTCTCTATTTTCTAGACGTTGGGGTTTTTTTAACACCCTTCAGAGAAATAGCAGGGAGTACAAGCTTATTTAAGCTATTATCATGTGCCTAGTGTCAGACTTACCACAATTTGGATATCTTCTCTGATTAGTGTTGCACATAAAAAATAGTTTTGAGGTCACAAGCTTGTTTACTGGGGTCATCTTGTCTTCCAGTAGTTCTAAAACCTCTGTAAAATTAAAAGAACCAAATCAGAGTCCCTGATTGTTCCTGCTGGGTGAAGTAAGAAATAGTGGTCTTTATTCTGTAATAAACTTGGTATTATTTGAGATCTTGTTTGTTGGCATAAGTGCCTTTCACTTTCTCTTCAGCTCTCCAGTGTTTCAACCATGGAAAATTTTTCTCTTGACAACTGCAAGCCTACTCTCCTCCCCTGTGTCTGTTTTTCTCTTTGTAAGAGTTTACTGCTCACTTTCTCATTGTTCTGATGGGTGTCTATAATAAAGCCAAATAGGAGGTATTTTGCTACTTTTCTAAGAATAGCAAAATTTATCAAAATCTGGAATTCTTCCTTTTTCTGTTATATCTCAAAAGAATAGAATGTGGAAGCAGTGGACTTCTGTGGAAAGAATTGCTTTCCTTTAGTTTATGAAAAAAAACCTCATTAGTGGAGATTAGGCCTGAAAAGTGCAGGATGATGAGAGATGCCGAATTCTAAAATAATTCAGTGGTTTTCAGATTCCTGTGGTTGTGGCAAGTGAATGGTGATAGTTCCTCAATTTTTCTTGAAGTATTGATATACCATTAAGTGTTTTCTTCTGAGATGGATTGGGCTAAACCATGAAGTGCAGATGCCTTGAGATCAAATAGGCATTTATTTTTAAAGGTTGTATTTTTAGAAGATAGTTAGACTTTAGTTTTCAAATTCCAGTGTACATGAAATATGATAGGACTTTCGCATAAAATATTTGAGCTGTTCCTGGCATAGACATAATCAGATGTATTGACCAAAGTACTTAATTTTCTAAAGAGCTGATAGGAAAATGAAAAACTAAGCTTCAAATTTAAAATGTTTCCCGATTACTTAATGAATTGCAGTCTGGCTTACAGATTGAGACCAGTCATATGGGAGACTATCCAGTTGTCCAAGTGGAATTATATGCATATATATATGTGTGCTTAATATTTGATGTTTAGATGAAAGATGAAAATCACAGTAATTTTTCAGGGTAGCAGATTAGTTACATGAAAGGTTTTAGTCCAAGAAAGCAATGGTGCTTTAATAGCATGGGAAAAATCTTGCGCTTTCAATTTCTGGCTTAAATGTGTTTGGTTTCATGCACACAATACATAAAACTCTGTAACAGACACAGCAGATGTGCAAATGCTGATACTTAAGAATATTTAATAATGTTTTATCAGAACAAGGATTCATCTAATCTAGCATCCTCCAACAGTGACCAAAAGTAGAAGCGTAGGGAAAATTTAGTAAAAAACAGGAAGTTAGGAGACACGCATTTTTCCCTGTATGCTCCCAGCATGCTGTGCCTTCTCTTATTGGGTCTCCTTGAGCCAGACAGGGTGGCTTTTTAATTTAGAAATCTTCATTTGACTACTTCTCTTCTGTCAGTTTATCTACTGTGAAGTGACGTATGTTTTGAGATATGCTGAGTTAGAGAGCAAGCCTTTAATGGTTGTGAGTTGAGGAGTACAGAGAAATCTTTGTACAAGAGTGTGGTCTGGAATGTATTATCCTTGGCTGCTTAGGTGGTTGTGGCACGAGTGTAGCCTAGAAGTACCAAATTGCTGCTATGTGTGCAGCAAGCATAGACTAGAGTTAGTCTTAACTCTGCTTTTATTAGTGGTAGTAGTCAATAAATTCTGTAGCCTTTTGGTAGTGAGGAAGTCCACTGTCCTTTTATGGCATTTTAACCTGATTCCCAAGGCTACTGTGAACCCTTAATATCAGAAGTATTTTGTTGCTTCTTTCCAGATACACCTCAGCTTTGAAATTTCTAGCTGAAGCCTTGTGCTAGCCTAGTCACAAAGATGAAATCATATTTGAACAAATGGTTCAATAAATAAACTGCATTCCTACACCAGAAATTATATCCTGCACTATACAAAGCATTGAGAGATGCCTTTTCTCCCACCCTTGTAACTTGATGGGTTACATCTTAAAGAGAAGTTTCAGCATACAGAATGTGAGACCAGTGTAGAAAAATCAATTTTAATTTATGTTTTATTTATGAGGTTAAAGGAAATCAAAACATTTTTAATCCTGTTTGGCAAATTTATTTATGTATTGACAGCTGTACAGGAAAAAAAAAAAAAAAACCACTTTCCAAAAAACCCTGAAACACCACTCTTCACCCCTAAATCAGTGCCTTTTGGGGTTAAACTTCAGGGAACAATCATTTCCTTGTGACTCTGACATGGCAGCCTTACCATACATCTAGGGCAATGTGGAAGGCTGTCAAGTAAATGTTTTTGACTCTTCTTTGAAGAAGGGGAAAGCATTTATGTGCAGTGTCTGATGGCATATCTAAATGTACAGAAGAGTTAGCTTTACAGGTTACTCGAATCAACTGGTTTGAAAGGCTAAAACATAGGATGAGGTGACCGGCAGGAAAATCAGGCTTTCCTGGAAGTTTGGGAAATGCACTTGAAATTGCTTGTGTCTGTGGGTTAGTCTAGTGGGAAACAGTGAGATGATCTACTTTTCCCTACATGCAGGCGTTGAAAGAAAAAGATTGAATTTTTAAATTCCAGATTATTCAGGCCTTTGGAGGATTAAACAGCAAGATGAGAAAATTACTAGCAAGACCAAGAGTAACCTGGGGCTTTGGAAATAACAGTACCTTCAGTAGTCTCTTAGATACTCCTTTCACAGTGATGTTACAACAAAATTACTCACGTCAGTTTGTTAATCTGTATTACAAGGAGTCTTCATGGAAAACTACACAGCCTAAACCTAAGAAAACACTCCCCTCCCCTCACCCCCCTGCCTCGAGGCATATCTGCCTATAAAGTTATTCCAGTAATTTTAAAGTATTTTGTTAACAGATGCAAATTTATTTTCTTCAAATATATTTTCTTCAATGCTCTAAAATAATCTGTTGATTTGGCAAACTGTCTTTAATATGCTCTGTACCAGAAGTTGTGGAATTGGAGAATGAGAATTCAAGAAACTATGTAGTTTTGAGTTGCCTGTCTGGTTTAGGAATATGGCTTTTCCAAGGGATTGGGAATTTTTTACAGTAATAGAGGGAGACAGATCCAAGTTTCATTTTCTGCAGGAAGAAGTAAGACAGGAAGATCCTGAATACAAAATAAACTTGCTGTAGATTTGTTGTTTCTCTCCTTATACTGACAGAGAGGTGGACAGGACCAGGGTTTTTAAATCATCCGTGATAGTGAAATAAAAGATAATTGATTTCCTGCAAGTTCTGAGTCTGTAGCTCTGTGATAGTGTATCACTGTATAGATCCTATAAATGTGCACTAAATGTAAGCAGCCCTTCTATTTAAAGTCTTACCTTACCTTCAGCTCCCAAGGACTTAAAGGGGGGTTATCACCCTGCCTGTGTGAGAGCTTAATGCATCAATGGCCTGCTCAGATTCCCAGATGGTACCCTGCCTAGTGAGCGCTTGTCTGGGCACACTTGCACCTATGGCACTCAACTCTGCATTTGGGTTCTAGCAGGGCTCCCAAATTCTGGTGTTCTCTGCAGCTGAAGGTTTGGATG
Organism: Urocynchramus pylzowi; assembly: GCA_013397555.1. NCBI lineage: Eukaryota > Metazoa > Chordata > Aves > Passeriformes > Fringillidae > Urocynchramus > Urocynchramus pylzowi. The sequence continues at coordinate 144,566 of VZRH01004830.1, forward strand.
GCTCTCTGAGACTTCAGGAGGTCTGTTCAGGTGTAGGCATCTACCTGAGGAAGCTGTGGCCTCTCTGTTTGGGTTTCAGGCTCAGCACAGCAGTTGAAATGGGTAGATACCAGTTTTGTTGCCAAAAAATTTTGCTGCATGTTGATGACTGCATAGGATGAAGTGGCTCCTCCTCTGTGCCCTTCCTCATGAACTGCCATGGAGACCCCTGCGCCACTTCCTTCTAAAGCCACACGTCCTGTTCCTCACACTCCCAGTCACTCACACTCACTGGATCCATTTAAGTCTCCCAGGATTGCTTGCCCCTGGCTATTCCTTTCTCCGCTGCAGAACTGCTCTTTCTCACTTGCAAGAACTGCTGGGACTTGGCTGCTTCCTGGCAGTCCTGAGGTCTCTCAGCTGTGTTACTCAGTTTTCCCTGACTCTAGGAGCCTTCTGCCCAGCTCAAACCTAGTGCTTAGTCCACCCAGAACTTATTGTAGCTGCTGGTGGTGTCACCACTGTCACTATGCACCTCACCAATTCAGCAAAGGACAAACTTGTATCTTTATTTTTGTAACACGGTGTGCTTTGAGTGACAGTTGTCATGTAATAGCAAAAAGTCACTGGATGCGCAGCTCTGATTGTGCAGTCCAGGGTAGTAGGGGACAGGGCAGGGAAAAGCAAAGGAGTTTCCAGTGGTTATGTTTTGTGCTTCTCTGGGTACTTGACAGCATTCCATCCATGAATTAGACATGATTGAAAACCATGTAACCTTGGAACTTGTCCAAAACAGCATTATGGCCACAACTATTGTCAACAACTCTGCTAGTGTTCCACATTTTGCAATTTTACCCTGCCCTGGCGTGTTTTGGTTTATGTAAATTAGTGTGTCAGGCGATGTCTTTAAGAAGCCTGGCTGAATTACTCAAGAATTACTGGCTATCCTTTTTTTCCACAGAACAGGTATTGAGAAACCTGTCTTGCTACTCATATTCCTTCTCATTTATATTATGTAAGAGACATGGCTAGAACAGAGAGATCTTACTCTAAAAATTGAAGGTCTTTCAAATGGTTTGAGGAGGAATGCTTGGAAGACTCTTACATGTTTGCTGTGCCAGGACACGTGTATAAAAGCAATAAAAAACCCAAACCCACAACCCCCAAAACTGTAATTAGAAAGGTGTTACTGCTGTCCTACAGATGAGCCTTGCATCTCATGTAAACCTGAGATGCTGGTGGGTCTGAAATCAGCTGCTGCAAGGAAAGAATATGGAAAGGGGAATGAATGTTCAAAAAGTGAGGGTAGGTGGGTCAGTACTGTGCATTGAATTGTTTGGGCTCTAATACACTGCTTGCTTTGATTAATGAAAAGAAAGTGCTCGTTTTCGTTCAGAAGGTATGCAGCATTAAAGTAAAATACATAAATATGTAAGAATATAGGCTGTGACAGATACTTTAAGTTTTCAGTTTAAAATTTCAGGTTTTGCAAACAGATCTTTCATATTTTTGGGAGATTTTTGGCATATATTCATAAAATATTTTGCTGTGTTAAATCCATGTGGGCTTGAAAGACAGTTGTAGCAGAGTTCTGAGGGGAAGAACAAACAACAGCTTCTCTTTTTGTGGTGGAGATGCTTGCCCAGAAGTTAGACCCAGGATAAACAGACTAGGTGAGGGAAGAAAGTAGGTAATTAGTATTCATGCAAACTGAACCTGTATGTTTGCCTCTGTGTTCTCTATGCTTGCAAGGGTGCAGAGTGGATTAAGTGCACAGCAGGCTGTAGTTTAATGTATTTTTCTCCAAGAGAGCTTTTTAGTGTGCTTGTTGTTTGGAGAGAAATTTTTCCTCTCACATTTTCTACAAACTGAGAGATCTAGCTGCAGACTCCATTGGGAACATCACCTATATGGGTTCTAGAGGTCTCACATGTGTTAGTGATTTTCTTGCTCTGTACATTTTAGGGATTGAACCAATACTTTTTCCTTGGTCCTACTTAAACTTATTTAAAATTTTTCTGTGTAAGAGGAGGTGTAACTCTCTATGAACAGTATTACAAATCAGTAGATACTGCCACTTCTGTATACTGCCACTTCTGAAACCACTTCTGGTGGTTTCTATAATTGATGTCTGGACATGCTAGCTTTAGCATTTGTTTCTGAATTAAGGTATGACCGCAGTATGAGCTGCAAAGCAAGCCCCCATTTGCATTAGGGCTGAAGCAGGAGTGGACAGGGCTGTCTGGACTGAGATCCATTGCAGTAAATGATTCTGCTAACAGTGGATCTGACTTGCACAATTTTCTATAGATATGGAATTGCCAATATTTGAATGAAAAAAATCATACCTGATGGAGAGATAAAAAATGTTTCAGTTTTTTCTCCTGCTCTGCAAGTTACACTGACCCTAGTGATATGAGAGGATTGTGCTGTGTAGGGGAGGAGATGAGTGTAAACTCCAGACGGTGAGGGGGACCCCAGTTATACTTACAGTCCTTAATCCAGGCAGAAGGACATTTGAGCATACTTGTTGTGACAGGCTATGAAAAAAAAAAATCATTGCTCTTCAAGGAGTTAGAAATCAGGTGTAATTCTGTATTTCAGTCATGTTATGTGATCAAGAACTGAGGTTGATTGCCTCCAGATTTGCATTTATTGACCTGAAATCCCTGTATGACCTTTTTTGGTATGTCCTTTGGGCATGTGCCACAGCTGGTCTTGGATTGTAATTGAATACCACAAGGATAGATGGTGAGGTTTTGCCAAGTAGAGTTATGAATGATGAATGCTTTCTGCTTTTGGCTTAATCCAGACAAGAATTTTAAATTACTCTTCCTTACCTTACTGCCAAATGTTCTTAAACATTCTTTCAGAGATTTTTTTATTTGGTTTGGTTTGTTTGTTGTATTTGTTTGTTTGTTTAAACTTCTGTTTGGTCTTTTTGTTGGTTGTTTTGGGGGTTGTTTTTATGTTTTGTTTCAGGGATTTTGGGGGGGAAGGGGGTTGTGTGGTTTTTTTGGGGTTGGGTGTGTTTATTTGTTTGGTTTTTCCTTGTTGGTTGTTTTTTTTGTTTTGTTTGGGGGCAGGGGGTGGGGTGTTGTTGAGGGGTTTTGATGTTGTTTTTGATAGAAACTGGCCAGCGAGTTTAAAAGTGCTTGAAATCTGGGAAAACAGGGAGGAGAGAACAGACAAGTGAATGCTAAAAGCTATTACTTAAATCTAACTTCTATGGTAAACTACACTACAAAAAGGACTTTGCTCCCATTTCAGTTTGGATCTAGTGGTTAAAGATGATCAGCAAATTGTGTTTTCTCCTGCTGTGCTCTGCAGATGTTCATGTCCAGAGGCACAATGGTTTGTATTTTTTTGGAAAACCGTGAGCGTGATCTATAAACAAATTGAGCACTGAAATGTGTTGGGCATAGTGATTGTTATCATGTAAAGTATGAAATGAATGATATGTTGAAGAACCTGTCCATATAATGCTTTTCAGTGAAAGGGGAATAAGGCTGCAACAGACCAGTTGAACTGTTGCACTGTCTTCTGTAATCCTTGGGTATCAGTGTACAGAGAAAGCAATAAAAACCCCAAAAGAAAAATAGAATTTAGAAGGAATCTGGATCTCAATTTGCAGTACCCATCTAATGAGAGGTTCATGGAAGGATTGAGTTGGCTATGAAATGGATTAATTAGCACAATGTTAAAAATGAGTGAAGATATATGTGGTCACAGAATCTCTTGATTTTCTGAGCTTCCTTAATGGGGAAGAAGATTCAGAATATTGAGGATAGATGAAAAGCAGAAAAACAAACAACAATTCCTCTTACAAAGTGCTCTTTACAACTCCAGTTTCCTTCCCTTAAATCTTTTTCTCGTGTCGCTCTGCCTTCTTATTTATTCTTCTTTCTACTTGCTTTTTGAATTTTTTTTGGTGGGAGAAATGAAACAATACTAATGCAAAAATAACTGCGTGTTTCTCGCATGAAGGAGGAGTATAGCTGAGGAAAAGGGAGTGGTCAGAACATTGTTATATAGCCAGTCAGTAAATGGAACTTCCTATCACGTGGTAGAGAATAGCAGTCTCCTGATTTTTTTTTTTTTCTTAGTTTCTGAATGTGTATTACAAATATTAGGTATATTTCATGCTGTCATTCTCAATATGGTGCTATTTTAAATGATGGCTGTTTATCTGTACTGAAGTATTGAGTGAGGTTGGTTAAGATGGTGTGTACCATAATGATTCTGGTTTGAAGAAGCAAAATTAAGTTCCCAGTCTCCCTCATTATTAGGTTTCTCATATCAGGTGAATTTCTATTATTAATTTATTGTTAAAACTGTTGCTGTCTCTTGCCCATGGCATAGTCAAACAGGGGACTACTGTAGTGTCCTCTGATTATGTATAAAAGCATGCTGATTTAACATGTCTGTATTTGGATAGCTAATATTTTATTTGGCTGTTGTTTTGAGAGTAAGCTTAAATTGACATTCTCCCCTCTCGTAGATGTGCTATGTGTTTTGGTTTTCAGGTAGTTACCGCAAATTTAAGCTTTCTGTGCTTCTATGAGTTGATGACACAGACAGTGGAAACTAATATTAATATTACAAACACAAGGTTTAATGTGCTGGATGAGAGCAATCTTTCATCCAAGCACCAAGCCAAGGCCAGTAGTGAGACCATCTCTCAGAAAAACTAAGCTTAGAGAATCTCTCATCATGATTGAAACAGCAAAATTAAGGGCACAGAGTGAGTCTGAGGCACAGCTTGGCCTCCAAGGAAGAGCTTAGCAGTGGTTTACTCTGATTAGTGTAAATGCTTATTTTAAGAAGGTAAATTTCTATCCTCAGCAATAAAGAGGTCTTGATTTATTTTTCAGACACCAGAAGCTCACTTCATACAAATCATTTGTTACTTCATTTCTAAAGCTCAGGATATTGTATCATGTTAGATGCTTTCCATGTATGGATATTCTTTTTGCTGAATGAGGTTTATTGCTACAACTGGAATTAAGATCATGTATATTTAAGCTTCTTGGAAGTGTGTTTCTTTTTGTACTAAGAGTATATGACAGTAGTAGTTAAGGTACGGTTCTAGTCTGTCTGTGGTAGCATCATAATCTTTCTTGGACTCAATAATAACATTACTGCTTTACAGAAATGAAACTTTATAACATTATAAATATTACCTTTTTAGTTTTGATTTTGTACTGAGTAATGAAAATTAATTAAATCAGTATTCCATTGCCATCTTCTGCTTTGACTCCACTCACAGACCCAGTAAACTTCACATGAACACACACACACACACACGTGTATATATTTGTGTGTGTGTATATATATAAAGCTATATTTTTATTTACTCCTGAACTCACACACATGAACACACACTCACACACATGAACACACACTCACACATGTGTAGATATGTGTGTGTGTATAAAGCTATATTTTTATTTACAACTGTGCGTATGCATAAACATGCATGTTACTCAGGAAGCGTCAGAAATGTTGGCCTGTTTTACCGCTGATGGTTCTGTTCTTCCTGGACTGTTCTGCTTCTGAGTTTAGCAAGTTATTTCCCAAAAATGTCCATGATACTTAGGTGTATTTAAACTCCTACATTAACTGAATGTCATGGTTTTTTCTTACCTTTCACCTTTGATTAACAGAGTACAATGAATCAAAAGTAATAGTTTCAATGGTAGTATGACAAACAAGTTCCTGTCAAGAAAGACCTAAAAGTCTAGTTTGAAAGAAATGGTGTCACTACTGTAGTTGAATTTATGGAAAAGTCAGCACAGTGGCTTTGCTACTCATTATCACCAATTACTTAAAGTTTGTATTTTGTCACTGCTTTTCTTGTCTACTGCTGTCTCTTAAGTCCTCATATACCAGGTCAGTCTTGTAACTGCACAAACATAGAATCAAGCTTTAAGCTAACATAAAATATTCTGCAATTTCTTATGTAAGTAAAAATATTACTTAGCGGCTGCTGCTTCACCACATGTTCTCAGAACAGATACATGAGGTTCCGCCTGCCAGTCTGAATGAGAAGTGATGCTGCCCTTGTCTTTCTCTATGCAGCTGGACTGTTAATGTTGTTTCAAGAAGCATGAAATTTCATGCTCTCACTAATCTACAAATAAGTGTTCACAGAGTGTAGTTCCTTCTTGTGAAACTTGTGGTCTTGTTCCCTGGGTTCATTTACACTTTTCACATACTTTGATAAAACACTCACAAACACAATTACATGCATTAACTCAAAGACAAAGAGCTAAGGTTTGGTGTCTGGGGAAAAAAACCCAAGTACTTTTAAACCAGCTTTATTTATTAGTATATGGAGGGTTTTTTTGCTGCAAACAACAGTGTGCTCTTAATCCAAGTAGAAAGATACCAGTATGAATGGTTATTGTATTTAGGACAAATATATTTAAATAAAGACATCTGTCCCAGGTATAAGAGCATGTTACAAAAGCAACTGCAGTTGTGATAGCAGTGGGTTTGTTTTAATTTTTTTTCATGGTATGTATAGTAAAGGTGGAGGTAAAGGTTTTGTGTGGTAGAATGATTCAATACTGATTTCCTTCTGATGTGGTGGATACATGTCATATTCAAGGCCTGCTTTTTCAGTTTTTGACAAATAGAGATTTGGCAGATATGTGGAATGCAACTCCACACTTTCTCACAGAAAATCTTGGAAAAAAAGGAGGTTGCTTATTGTTTTAATTTTCAAACACAAGTGTACCTGGAGCATTTTTTGTTCTCCTCTCAAATGATCTAGAAGCTAACAGAAAGCATACATCACATTTTGGGATGGATAACTGTTCAGAACTGTGAAGCTGTGAAAATACTTAAAGATTTGAAGCCTTACCGTTTCACCTGGATGTTATACTAGCCTTGGATTTGATAAACAGATCCTGTTGGAAATTTCATGCTACCAAGTGATTGCCTTTTTTAAAATAAATTATATTGGGACAGAAGTTCTTAAGTTCCAAAGCACAAGTACTTCAATGTTTGGCAATAAGCAATGGGAATTTAGTGTACTGTGTGTTTGTAGCTGATGAGCTTCCTGCTAACCTGAAACATGAAAGCTTTAGGAGTAGTATAGTAAAAAAATGATATTGCGTAGGAGTATTTCTTTAATGAAAACTGTATGTAAAATGAGACATCAGAAAAACAGTTCACTAGTGGCTAAATGAATCAAAGTTTTTACGGCTAGTGGTTTCATATGCATAATTTTTATGAATGTGGTGGAATCTAATAAGTAAAGGCTGTTTTTCTACCCCTTTCTGCATCTTGTAGGCATACAGGAGTTTCCAGAAAATATAAAAAACTGTAAAGTTTTGACAGTTGTTGAGGCAAGCGTAAATCCAATTTCAAAGTAAGTTTGTAAATTTTTTTGTTTTATATTTTGTGCAAATACTACTGAGTCTAGAATTTGCCCCAAGACATATGCCAGCCCTTGGAGGCAAGAGCAGAGTTCCCTGAGAAATCCTTCATCACCCTTGTTGCACTGTGATCCAGTACAGCTATCTCATTAAAGGACTTTGTCAAAGTTAATAGGCTATGTGGACTATCCTTCATTATACCATGTAGCTTTGTCAGCTTGTTAAAATCCATCACTTCTCTGTGACTGTAGAGAAGTGTGCAAAGAGTTTTCTTAATAACAAAAATCAATCTGGTCTAATATGCATTTCTGCTATAGTGACAAAATTAATTTGCCATAAATCTCCACTGCCAGAGATACAACATATCTCTTCTGGGAAAAAAGGGGTTTGTATTTTTTAATATATCTTGTTGTTTCTAATTAATGCCTTCTTCTCATTGCATGTTAGATCACCAGTTTCTGTCCAGACTACATCTATTTGTAGTTTTTATTGCCTGTAGACATTGTTCTCAATACTTAAAATAATTTTGAAACGTGTCTTATAGAGAACAACTGTCTAGTGTGACTTTAAAGAAATTCACCCCCTTAATTTTAATTTTATCAATATGTAGGATTTCAGTACTATACTGTTGCTTAAGAAAATATGACTTAATGCCCTGAATATAATTGAAACTAAGGTACTATGTTATTTTACTTCTATATAGGCTGCCAGATGGATTTTCTCAACTGTTAAACCTAACACAGCTGTACCTGAATGATGCTTTTCTTGAGTTCTTGCCAGCCAATTTTGGAAGGTAAGTTGAACATGAAACTTTATATCGACATTAGTTTTAGGTTTCTGCAGAGCAGTTTCTTCTGGTTCTGAAGCAAAGTGGGTACTGAAAAAAGGGAAGAAGTGTACATTATGAATTTGCATTAGTTACAGGGAAAAAAAAGCCCTAAATCTGTATCAGCAGCTTTTAATTTTGTCTTCCGAAGGACAGACAGAATGCTTATGAAAGGTGTAAAACACATATACATTCTTGTTTCTTTTCCAACACATGGTAAGTAAGGAAGTATTTTTGAAACTTGTGTTGCTTGTCATGTGGTAATTGGAGTGAAGCAAATAATGACAACTGTAATTCCACTTGTCCTGCCTGTCCTGGATGCACAAATTACTTCATGCACAACTGTAACTCTCAAGTCCTTTATTGTCAGGAATATTTCTGAAAAACCTGGCATATTTATGGTGCATACTGACTATGCAAAACTGTTACATGTCATAGTTTTAGTACAAGGTAAATACTAATCTTCTACCTCTGTAAAATAGATTCAGTCTTGTGAACAAAAATGGAAGGGTAATACTCATAAAAGGAAAACTGCTAGATGAGCGTAGGTTATGCTGTCCTTATCACAAGGCTTTTAGCTGTTTCTGCAGTTTTTCCCTCTCCATTCTTATTTTATGTTCTTTTCTCCTAGATTGTCACTTTCCTGACCCATCCCATGTCCAGCAAGCATCTCTTTCAGAAAATACAGCAATTAGTTAAGCAATCATGTTGCTGCGTGAAAAAATTTCATTAGGCCGTTTTTTCACTGTTTTTCACACTGTGCTGTTTGGGTCAGCAGTTTGCAAGAGATTAGCACAGCCCCCAGATAGTGCTGCAGCAGTTGGGCAGATCAGGAGATGAGCAATGGAACATAACCACAAGTTTTCTCCACTAGTGACCATTAATGTATTAGTCATCTGTGATCAGAGCTGTTGGCTTGCTCTTCTCTGTTACCAGTTAATGAATGACTAAGAGCACCAGATCTGTTACACATTCAGCTATCAAAACAGCTGCTTATGATGAAGATGCGTTATTGTCATGCTTTTTTTTTTCTGCCACACAAAGTTTGCGTTTCAGAAGCCCTCATTAAGGTTGAAGAATATCTGGAATATGCATAATCTTGTTGAAATTCTAATGATTGTCTATGCTTTTCTCTGTTCTGTTTTTTAATAGTCTAACCAAATGGCAAGATTTTCATAATTAAAACAGGTACTACAGATAAGCTTGAAGACTTGAGGCTGATCCTTTAAGTAGTTAATCTTACACATAATACACATTAAAAATTGTTATAATTTTTTTCTTTGTCACTGTCAGCTTCTATAATGCTTAATGGTTAGTAAAATGGTGAAGTCATTAATTTCTAATATAATAAGAATAAATCAGTTACTGAAGACAACTTGAAAGCCAATTCTCCATTGTAGTGTTTCTCTTGATAGTTATGAAGAATTCTGCCTGTTTTGTTAAACAAGGCAGAATTTGTTTAGTGATTTGCAGCATCCTGTTGTATACCTAGGACAATGAATTCGAAGTATTCATGTATGTAAGCTTGCCTGCTTAAACAGTGTTGCATAGAAAACATAGTGCTCTATAGGAAGACGATGTTAAGATCAAATAAATTGGAAAACAATGAAACATTAAAATACCATTTCAAAGTAAGGTTCAGACCCCTTTGACATTGAATACTTTTCTTCTGTAAGTGATGAGACTGCTCTGCCATCCCACAATTTTACATCTAGGTATAAATGCTTTCTAGTGCAAAGTCTTAACTTCTGCTTCAGAATATTGAAATACTTCTTTTATAAACAAATAAAAAACTCTCCTAGAAGCTTTTGAAATATTTACTCTCATAAATGACAAGCCTTCAGTTTCTTCCAGTTTGGTGCATTAATTTTTTTGTATACAGCCGTATAGCTATTACTTTTCATTGTTTAGGAATATGTGAAGTAACTGAGTTCTGTTGCCTGCTGTTACTGGCAACTATTGTCAATAAAGCTCCTAAAAGCTAAGCCAATAACAAGATTTTTGTGCTCTGTGTGTCAGGTTAGAAACCTGGTTGCTTACATCTCTTTCTCTCTGAGTGCTCATTGTTTCTACAGTTTAATTGCTGCCATTTCTCTCGAGTGTTCCCCATTCTCTCATCTGCTGTATTTGTAGTATCTCACATCCCTCAATTTTTAGACTAAATAAAATTCTGTTTTCTTCTGCTGTGGTAGATTTTCCTTTGTGTCTGAGTATATGAATATGTCTTGGAACAGGTTTCAGTTTCAATAAATCTTCTTTTTGACAGAGGATGATGACATCTATAGCTATATTTAGAATTTGAATTGAGATATCTTCATGGCTTGTACAGTGTCATGATTATCTTCTTATTTCTCTTGGAAATGTCTGTGGTTGTGCTCCAGTGTTCCAATTATCCTTTTTGCAGCTGCCTAGTGTAATTTCCTACATGATTAACTGATGTGTTGGACAGTTCAGTTAAAAATGGCTGATGCCTACAAGGAAATCCTAAGTGCTTGGCTTGGTGCTATGGTATCTTGTCCTTTTTTCTGTTGGTGTGTGGTTTTTTTTTTTTGTGTTGGTTTTTTTTTTTTTTTTTTTTTTTTTTTTTTTTTTGGGGTTTTTTTTTTTTTTTTTTTTTTTGGTTTTTTTTTTTTTTTTTTGTTAGTCCTTAAGGCTGTACAGCTTTTTTTTTCCCCCTACAGTGTCTTACTAAATCATTGTATTGTATGTGACATAAGCCAAGTTAAACATTTTTCTGATCTTAAAAGATTGCTATTAAAAAATATTCTAACAGGATAGTCGTAGAAAGGGTCTTTGAGCATTTTTATCTCTACTAACCTAACACTCAGCCTGATGCTTAAGAAATAAATTTTTAATAATGGAAAGCACTTCTAGAATATCCATGCACTGTTTTATTGGATTTATCTCCATGCTTTATTCTCATCTTCAGAATTTATGCTGAAGATTTTCATAATTGCGAGGTCAAGATTATGCCATCTTTTTTCCCCTTTTTTTGTGAGTTTTGTATATTGGCTGTCTTTGAATGATGTTGTTCTTGTCGAGACTGTTAGGTTTACTAAAAGTCACCAGACTTTTGTTATGATGTACCTGTTCCTTGGGAATTCTCAGGTGACAAAATGGGGGTTTTTTCTCCATTCCCAAATTGAAATTTGAATGCATTGAAATTGGCACAGATTGTGGCACTAGGCTTCATGCCAGTATAAAAAAATCAAATATCTGATGCACAAATACCTGAGAAATACCATCCTTGCCTAAGAAAATAATGTATGTTGTATCTGAATACGTAATGTATATTTACATTTAAATATACTAATACATAAGCAGAAAATGTTAAACTTGAAACTCACTTCTTGCTCATTTTGAGACAGTGTTTTAAAAGGGAAATATTTTTACTAATGGGTGTTTAAGATAAATAAGGATTTATCTTCAGCGTAATTCTAAAAATCTGGCAATGTTGTCTGTAATGGGATATTGCTTCCAGAGTCTCTTTACTGGATGTTGCAATTAATTTACTTTACATCTACTTTCTCAAGAATTTGGCAGTAGTATCTGTAGTAGTAGATGGTTTTAGTAGTATCTACTTTGGGATATTTTTTACATAAATGTACGGTGATAATCAAATTTAGTTACATATATATGTATATATTTAGTTACATATATATGTATGTATTTAGTTACATGTATGCATATGTATATATGTGTTTTGCATAAACTTTTGTAAATGCAGCCTGCAACATGCATATTTTTTATTTTGCTTGCCTTTGCGTTTTAGTAACAATTTAAAATAAAAATATTCTGCTTTAGGAAAACTGCAGAGGAGGTGTAAAGTAAGGAACATCTCTCAATGCAATATTTTTAGATTTCCAAGGAATGACTGCTTGTTGCACAGCAAGTTTCGAGTGTATCTGCTGTATGTTTCTTTTACATTTTTTACAGGTGGTATAGTTTATGAAATCAGATTTAAGAAGGATATTGATCTTCTCCTGGAAAATTGTTCATGTAGAGATTTTGTTTTATTGAAAAGTTGTATTGCATTTAAAATGCAGGCTAAGATGGTTATGATTAAAGAATAATACTGAAAAAATAATTTTTAAGCTATTACAGAATGTATACTTCCTGTTGAATAATGCTTGTTAAAGCCACAGAATGTCCCAGATAACATACATTCAGCCACTGTGAATTCAGTTTTTCCTTTAGTATAGGTGAATTAGTTCTTGATTTCCAAATTAAATGCCATTTCTTCAGGTCCCTTATTGCAGTTCAAATGCTCAGCTTGGATGGATACTTGATGCTTAGCATCAGCAACTGAAAAAACAGCTAGACCTAGTATTTGATGTGCATTATTATTTTAATCTTGAATTAGTTCTTCAAGTCATAATGGAAGAGGTGACAACTGCTTCAGTCCAGTATTTCTCATCAATTACTGGAAGAATACATGTTATTACATGTATTGCATGTTTAGACACAGCCTGTATCTGCCAGCCAGGAAAGGTTGAGAATGTTTTCCTAGTAGCTTCTGTGAAGCTCTACGCATAAGAAATTCAATATTTATATCTTCAGTCTCTTAGGGCTAGCTGAGGAAAGATTAGAACAGAAACAAGGTGACAAAGCTATAAACATTTCTGTCACCAAAGGCAATCTTTAAGTTCACAGAATTAGCTTATTACAAGTGTCACACAGTCAGTTCTGGCCAAAATCAGCAAAGTGTGGGTGTGCATATTTATATTTTAGTATATGAAGGGAGATTTGCTGCCATTGCATTCAATGGAAATTTGACTGCATACATGAGTTGTGAAAAAACCCCCTACAAACTGTGTAGCTATCTTCCCTGTCATCAAGCAAAACACCAGCTGAATCCTCATGCAGTGCTTGGTTTAGAAATCAAAGCTCAAAATGTTCATTCATGTCTGAGGGTTCTTAAAAGAGTTCTGTTTTGCACTAGATTGGTATCTTAAGGTGCTGATAGGGTAGGATGCCTAGGAGGACTTTCCCACTTATGTTCTAGGTGAACAGCAGTGCTGTTACCATGAATGGGGTTTTTATTAGGATATTCTTTCACCACTGTTAGGATGTTGGGGTTTTGTAGTTTTTTTTAGAAGTTGGAGGGAGGAGGTTCCCCTACAGCAGTTGCTACTAGATGGTGAGTTCTGCTTGCAATGGTGGGCTGCACTGACCTCTCCTTTCTTTCAAGGTGACTCTTACATTCTTAGGTTATTTGTGGGCATGGCAAATTGCTGCTTTCAAACTCATCCAAAAATGAGTGAATATCTAAAGGAAAAATAAATACCGTTTTCTGCTTTTTATTTTTACACAAAGTATAGTTCTTACCATTTAATTAAAATAAAGGTTTTTGTCTCTGTCCTTACAATGCCCTAAGTTAAGCACCTTCAGGAAAGACTGGTCTGCTCACCAAGCTCCTTTCTGATTCAGGGACCTTAATGCCCTATTCTGTGTTGTGTGAGGGCTATCAGTGGGTCACATGTAGAACTCTTGTCATTACAATCCTATCTGTGTTTAAACTTAATTAGTTTCTTAATTTTTTTTTAACAAATGGAGCTTTGTCACTTCTGTCCTAATACAAAAAAATTTCACTGGGAATGGTATGTTGCATGTATGTCAAGACTGCTTGGAACTTACCTTGGCTAAGCAGTTGAATTGGGATTTAGAGATTATTTGTCTTGCAATCAAAGATTTACTGGAAGAAAGGTCAAACCACCTTCTAACATAAATGTCAAAATGGATTCAGAAGCTGACTAGAAAGAGAATATGGAAGGAAATCCAAGATTAATTTAAAGCTATCAGGTGGAAGACTACAGGTCTTCCTCAGATAAGTTCCTCAGATAAGACTTTTAACAGTATAAACTGTTTGATACATTGCCAGTACTAGAAATTGAACATCTCTGGTTATGCAAAGTGATCCTTACTTCCTGTGTATTTTTCATTATGACGATAACATGTACCCATAATTAATCCAATGAAATGTTTCAAAATTTTTGGGATGAGGGAACGAAATGTGTTCAAACAGGTGCGGAAAAGCAGGCAAAATCTGTTTTGTTTGTTGCTTTACCAAAACGAAACTCTGACCAATGAATTTAAAATAACATGCAAATTTTGCACAAAATTTCACCCTAATGTTACAGGAAAAAAATTTCAAACTTACAGATTTTTTTCTTTTAATTTTATAATATAAGTAAAGTCAGAGATTGCTTTTGTCATTAAGTACAGAATATTGTAGTAATTTGTTATGCCTTTCTGTTACAGATTAACTAAACTCCAGATATTGGAACTTAGAGAAAACCAGTTAAAAATATTGCCAAAGTAAGTATTATACAGTTCTAGAAATTCCTACAGCATTTGTTTTAACATTAATTAACATTGTAGCTCTCTCCTAAAATCTAACATTTTTCTAGTCCCTGCCTTGCAATTCTCACTTACTTCATCAAATAATCCTAGGCTGATAGTGATGCAGTTCCTGCTGTTTCTATGAACAAGAGCAATGCTCAGTATTTTCTGACTGGGACTCTGGAAGTCCAAGCAGGTTAACAAAGATACAAGAGGTCAATGAAGAAAGAAACAGATTCCAAAGATGGGCTGTGAATAGCCACCCACAGAGTCATGAATATGTTGTGGTGTACTGTAAAAGTGATCTTTCTTGGGCAACAGAAATTGGAAGAGTTGCTGGTTTTGGTGGATGTAAGAAGTTTTGGTGGAGAACAGGAGGCTCTAACAATTGACTATTCTCTCTGTCCAATTCATACTAGGAGGCACTTGACTGCTGTAGGCTGAAGTGGAAATTGCCAGCTCTTCAAATACAACAGCCAGTTTTTTTAGTGACTGTAGCTAATTACATGCGTAAGACATGATCAAGGGTTATGTTCTATTGGGATTCCCTTTTTAAGTGCCTAGATACTGTACTGTGGAGTCTGCGGTATAAACAAGCCAGAGCTCATATCTAGAATGACATGTACAGCATCAGAAAGTGTGAGTTTGCATCTTCAAAGTGTGAAGTGCATTCTATGGTATAAATACTCTAAATTCTCTTCAGCTCTCTCTGCTATCACTGGTTGTAAGCAGAAAAAAATTACAGGACATGTAATTTAGAGTGGCAGCTCTCTAAATTAAGTTACTCCCAACTGAGAAACAATAGCTATAATTAAAACTTACAGCTAATAGAGATTTTGTTTATAAGATCACTCTGACCTTAATTGCCATAATTAACACTAGCAGCATGAATTACATTAAATATTTCTAAAAATGTAGTTTACTCTTGTAGTGATCAGACAATAATACATGCTTTAATGTGTTTAAGTTAAATGTACCGTCTGTTGAAGGTGCTGGGAAACTTTTTGTTGACTTCAGTTTTTCAGAGTTCTGTTCTTGATTGAAAACTAAGCAGTAACTTTCATGAAGAGCTCCTCTGTTCCATAATAATCTATAGTACATGCTGAGCTGCCAGCTTTATTATTCTATTTTGATACTCTTATAGAAGATGCCGTACAGGTTTTAAAAGTGTAGAAAATTCAAAGCAGTTAATAAGATACAGCAGTAGGTCCTAATATTTTTGCTATAGAATACCAATACATTTCTTGTTTTTCTGTGACTCTCATCTTTCTAATATTCTTACAGCAAATTCTTTCCTATCTGTAATAAGAAATGTATTTGGATAATTTCTGCAGCATCAAACTAACCCTCTTTCTGAGTAAAACATGCACATAGTTTTTGACACTAAAGTATGAAGTACTTGAAAGAATGTTAATCAAAATGGGTAATCAAGGCCAACACACTACATCAACCTTACTTTATGCCAAATATGTGCCATTTTGTTTGGAGCTTATCCATAGCCAGAGACTGCAAGTGGCAGCATTATAATGCAAAACAGCTGGATGAAACTATTTCCACTGAAAGAAAAGCAAAAACACAGAGACAATTTTAGAGGCATTTTTCTGATGGGTAAATTGGGAAGATGGTCCAGTAAAAATATGGTACTTTTTTTGTTTTTCATTTTTTAAGCTTCTATGGCCTAATTGTCAATAAAAAGAGTAAGCGTTTTAGAAAGAAGCAGTTATTTGAGAGTATAACTACAGTGATCCAGGGCCCAATCTTGCCATCTAGCACACTCCTCTTGAATTGTATGCCATTTGACATAAGCTGTACTGTTAACCTTAGGGAAGCTGTCTGTATACAACAACATAGTTTGAGATGTAATTTAGGCTACCTGAACCCTTAGTATTGAGTTGAATTGATGCCAAGTTCAATAATATGAATTATGAAAGAGGCTTTCAGTTTATGGGAGGGATTATGCAGCACCATGTCAAAGATGAAAATAGGTGTAACTCCATGGTCTGGTTAATGTTTGTTTCAACATCGTTTGGCATTGAATTTTCCTGCTCCCATAACATTATTGGAAGCCTTGTTTGCATTTTGTCTGATGGTATTTCTCTATAAACAATATAGAAAAACAAGGAGATATTAGTCCTAGATTATCTGATAGTGCTGTTATGTAAACAGCAGGGAAAGGAGGGAATATTTGTGAGACCCTCATCTTGCAAACACATTTGTGTATGTTTTGTCACTGAGATGATGTTTTTGCTAGATCACAGTCATTTGGGCAAGGGAAAAAAGGGCCCCAAATCAATAAAGTTAACTTGTTATCCTGTCATTGTTACATAACATTGGTTTGCATAGTGTCATCTATAAAGTTGCAAAAGCTATGAAATGCTATGTTAGATTCTTTGAAAGGAGTTCTTCAGCATTGCTTCTGGGAGACTCTTGGGGCAAATTTGTTAGGAACATACAGCACTAAAATTGATATTGGCATGGTCTCACTAAGCTTTGAGAGATCAATCTTCTGCAGGATTTCAGAGGGACTCAGATAAGTTTAGTGTGGTGGTTTGACAAGGAAGGAAGTTTTTGGGAAGGTGGTGGTCAAACCAATCAGTGGCCAGATGTGAATATTGGCACCTGGGGTGGCCACTAGGGACCTGGATACACCTCTGAAAACACACAGGGGTTAAAAAGCAGAGCATTCCCAGGGGAACTTCCTCTTTGGGTCCACCGGGGGAACAGACCTGACCTCCCCTGCCCAGCTGTGTCTGGGTGGGGAGGGGGTGAGCCCTGCGGCCGGCCGGGGCTGAGGCAGGCCAGAGCCCTGAGGGACCCTGGGGTGCTTTGGGCAGGCCAGGCCGGAGCCCTGAGGGACCCTGGGGTGCTTTGGGCAGGCCAGGCCGGAGCCCTGAGGGACCCTGGGGTGCTTTGGGCAGGCCAGGCCGGAGCCCTGAGGGACCCTGGGGTGTTTTGGGCAGGCCAGGCCGGAGCCCTGAGGGACCCTGGGGTGCTTTGGGCAGGCCAGGCCGGAGCCCTGAGGGACCCTGGGGTGCTTTGGGCAG